>VWPU01011738.1:0-39484 GCA_013398955.1 Callaeas wilsoni
AGAACTCAAACCCCTACACCAGGAGCCAGCAGTGACAGTATGCACATGATGCACACACATAAGATGGCACATGCATTAGCTGGATGAAACTCGCAAAGGTGCTGTATGCCAGATCCATATGAAATAGAGAAATTCTGCATTTGGTTCTTTTGTATTCTAATTGCTAACTGAGGGTTTCTCTCTTTTCTTTTCTTTTCTTTTCTTTTCTTTTCTTTTCTTTCCTTTCCTTTCCTTTCCTTTCCTTTCCTTTCCTTTCCTTTTTTCTTTTCTTCTAGGTACTGACTATCTTATAGCAGGCCAGGAAGACTCTAGGACTGGCAAACTCCTGGTGAACATGAACAGCCTGGTGAAACCCTGGAAGGCATATTTGGGAAAACAAGTATCAGATATTCTTCGAACTGGATGCAAATAATTTCTGCTTCAGAAATTACAGTGCTGGACTTTGCCTTTTAGGAACACTGCAGCGAAAGGTGTAGTTAGTTCATGCATTCCCATTCAACATGCTCCTAGCTGAAGTGAGGAAAGCAGACTTGCCATCCCTCCTTTCATGTGCTTAGACAGGAAACTCGGGACATGACTACTTTTTTTAAAAAAAAAGCACAGCCTTATCATACAAAATTATCTAGTGCATCACACATAGATCACAAGTCAGTTCTTCACTTGAGCCTGATTCCACCCAGAATCATTTTACAAGGCAAAACTAAAGATATGAATTAGTGTTTCTACACTTCAGGTCAGAGTCTGATATTAATATGCATAAACTGATTTCATAATACATTCATTACTGGGGTATAATTTTCCTTATAAATGACCACTAAAAGGCAGCAATTTATTTCAGCTTTACAAGTGGCATAATACTAAACAAGCATATAAGAGACCTCAAACTGATTTACCATCAGACTGCAATTATGCCAACATAATGAGCTGCTTTCTAAAAGACAGTATTATCCCACTGCTGACCAGAAATAAGTCATGGGGCTTATCTTGGGACAGTGTCCTTTAGAGATGTGCATTGCTACCATCAGTGCTTAGTGCTGAGCTCTGCTGCAGAAACCACCTTGGCTCAAACTCTATTCCAAATCCAGCTCTTTGCTGTAGTACTCAGTCAGTAACACCACAAAGGTTTCACAGCAATAACCGCAAATAAGCCTTAATTATAGGAAAAAGCCAAAGCATGAGGAACTAGCAGCTGCTCTAATGTTGAGATTGTGACTCTACAAAAGCGACAAAGCAGAAACAGGAGGTAAATGGACTGGCTGGAGAATGTATCAAATGAGGTAAACTGTAGTTCTGGGAGAGCAACCTGGCTATTCCAACTGTGCTCAAGACCACCGGCCTTCGATTGCACTTAGTGCTTTCATTGTGCTTTATTTCTCTTGGTCACACTTCGGGGTAAGACGCTGAAGCTCTGCTTCCTTCCCATAGTGCCCGAGGATTATTTCTTCCTCTGCAAAAGTACAGGAGTGGTAACATCTGCACTCCAGGTAAAATTAGTTCTGCTCTGCAAAAGCATTTTTCTGAATCAATTTTACCCTATAGTAATCAAGAGGTAGCTACTTAAATCCTTCCCTAACAGAGAATTTTGAGAAAATTGTAGTTTGAGACCTGTGTCTCCTGTTTAAGGACTCACGACCAAATGAAGCTGGTTGGAGCACTTCAAGTAAAATAGAAATTACAATTAATCAACCTATATTCTTACAGGGGGTTACAGAGAAAGAGCAAGTAAACATGCTACTTTTGCATATTTCAATTCCATGTCTAATTTTTAATGCTTTTAGGGAAGAGGAGATGTATTAATTTAGAACTGTCTGACTGGTAAGCGGGGTACCTAGAAAACCCTAATACTAATGCAGAGCAATGGAAGTCCCAGTCTACAACTTAGGCCATCGATTTGTTCTCTTTGCCACTGAACACGTAAAAATTCAGCTTCTTTCATTCTATTTACTGCTGTTTAACTTTGAATTTCACCTTGATTGAACAGCAGAAAAGTCCTCAGCTCATTTGGAAATGGATGGCACGCAGATCTTTAAAAAAAAAAAGCCCCAATTTCTTTCCCAACAGGGTATAAACAGTGTTTATTCCTCCCTTCTTTTTAGGAAATTTTCCCTCCTCCATTGCTTTCCTCCTTTCACTTCATTATTTATTTGTTGTTACCTAAAGTGGTATCCAACAATGCGGCATCTCCAACAAGCTATTTAATTCATGCAATAAAACACTTTTTAACCAAGGCATTTGGCAGAATTTGAAATGTCAGCCTAATGAAATTAGGAGCACAGCAACTGCTTTCTTTACTGTCTGCAGACGTTGTCTCACAACAAAAAGATTAGCTAGTTCTCTTTCAAATATCAATAAAGACCTGTACATGAATTTACAGTCTGATCTCAAAGGGCCTCTCACAAGAAATGAAATTCAAGTGTACATTTAGAATTAAACTAAGGAACATGCTTTTAAACAGAGGCCATTTTGCCTGCAGGGGATCTTATTTAATGACAATGAAGATATTTCATGTTGGTTTATAGTCAGCACCATATTAAAGCGAACACCTCTATTCCACTTTTTGTGCCAGATGGGTGGTTTTGTGGAGAGGGTAAACATCTGCATGGTTCTCTTCTGTGAATGAAAGTTATTTTTTGAGACGATTGTTTACTAGCATTACTAGCTACTGCTAGTAAATACAACTTGGAACAAGAATATTGATACCCTGGTGTGTTCTCTTGGGCCCTATGATAATGCAGTGATTAATGACTACCCAATGAAACACCGTGGTATGCAAACAAGATAATCAATACATCATACATTTCAGGTATCTCAAAAGTATGTGATATATACACATACCTTCCTCTAAAATTGACTGCAATTTGACTTTTTATTGGTATCACTACATCTGCTAATCAGGCATCTCTGAGTTCACAGAGAAGAAAAATGAAAGGATAAAGTTTCAACTCACGCAGAGCTACCCTGTGCAGTCTTTGTTCTGCAGTGCTACAATCCAGGTAGCCTGTCTGAAAGCAGGAATCTAAATAGAAGTGAACAGCACAGATCACATTAGAACAGCTAGGGATGATGGGAAAGTTAAAATTGATCACTATGAGACTTTGGAAAGAAGTTATTTTCTTGTGTAGTGTATGTGAAATGAAGATGAGTGTGAGACAGTGCAAGATGACAACTGACCTCCTAGAAAAAGCTGTTGCATATTTGTCAGAACAAGCAAGCAGGTCGTACATAGTAAATTAAAAGAGCCACCACAGACAGCATGTTATTTCTGTACCAAAAAAGAACTGGGTTTTTTGGACCTGTGTACAATATCCTTGTGACTCTCCCTGTGACTGTGTGTCTTAGGTGACACAGAAGACAAAGAATACCAGCGTGGAAAAAAGGATGAATTTGCCCAATGCAAATATGCCCAATGGGCAGCTTCTCCTAGTACCTGTAAGCCGGAGCCTGTCTTTGGGAAGGCCATATAAACACTCTACAGCACCCAAATAGGCAAAGTGGCTCACAGGAAGTAGCAACCACATACCAAAGAGCAGCAATGATGTATCACTTGGAAATCCTCAGTAAGGATAAATTAAGAGCCTCTATTCATAAGAAAAGTCTGTAAAGCTGTGGAAAATTTATAATAAGGCAAGTGAGAGTTCGAAGCAGTAGATGTAACTCTTCAAAAAGTAGCAAATTCAGGACTGCTGGAGGGGACTGCAGCTCGTGGTAACAGCTGTGCAGCCTTGTATCCAGGAGCAGGTGACCCTTCTGGCAATGTGGATCCTTACAGCATCAAAGAGTTAATTAAATGGTCATTGAGTGCTGAGCCCTAACTCCAATATACTGACACATTGCTAATAATGCTTCTCCAGGTTCTGTTCCCAGCAAGCAGTGAAGAGGGAGAATGTACCTACACAGACTTTGTGCACTACTCTTCTGAGAGGGGCTCATGCTATAAAGACTACATTTTCTCTGTAGTATCTACCATGTCTTATAATTTTTCCATGCTGCTTGATGTAAGCATTTTTTGAATTGATATAATTCACATGATGGGCTCTCTCTCAAGTCCACTAGACCTGGAAAAGCTAGCGTGTTACTTGTTATGTGTTGTAGCATATTTTATTTTTTAATTAAAACTTCAATTAAAATACTCAGCTACTTCTATTGATGTGAGGTTTGGGATCTATTTTTAAAATTTTAAACCATGCAATCCTTAAACCACATGCACATTAATTCTTTTTTAGTTAATAAACCACAAATATTCCAAACATCAGGGTCTTGCTTTGGTAAGAGTTAGCACAGTGTCAGGCACACGGAGGAGAGCATTTAGCTAATAAGGCAACCATGATACACTATTTTTCCCCTAAGCAAGTTACCAAAAAACATGTATTTGGTATGAGAATATGCAGATGAGATGAAAAACACAAAAATTGTAGTTTGAGACCTGCATCCCCTGTTTACTGACTCACAACCAAATCCTTGTAAATGGCATGTTAATTCAGTAACTATTCAAACCCCAATCCTGCAGAATTTCACATGTGGGTATCGCATGCTTAATTCCCGTAAGAAATACACACATGAACCTGTACTGGTCTGAGATCTAATGAGGTCTAAAAAAATTCCTAACAGGTCCTAAAGCTGCTCTTTTTACACAGAGCTGACTTGTGAGATACAAGGCATGGAAACAGCACGGCATGGCAGGTAGGTGGGAAATGCCCTATTTATAAATGTTCAGAATTTAGGCAGACAGAAGTTTGCTAGTGGCAGTGTCCATTCCTAAAATCAGGCCCGTTATTACAGAGACTTATCCTTGCTGCTCTCACTATAATTGCACGTACACTTCAGGGATCTGTGTGTTCTCACCTTATCTCTGCACTTCCACTGAGAAAGCTCTACCTCTACGATGCAGTCCTCATTCTTCACACAATATTGACATAATAAATAATGTCATCATTCTTTTGTCTTGTGGCTTAGTGATGAGAAACATTCTGATATCCCACTTTCATTTGCACAGGTGTGAGTCTTCAAAGAGAATCCTGATCCAGGAGTCTGCCCCTGTATATTGGTACTAGGGACAATGTACAGGACACAGCTCTGATAGCACAGATTCTCTGGCTCTTCTGCATCTGAAAAATTAAAGTCTAGCTCTGAAAAGATTAATTCCAATTCTTCTGTAATGTGGTCATTATGAGAAAAATCACAAACACTATCAGCTGGATCCAACCTAGTTCATCAGTTTGGGTTCTTTAGGAGAGGACAAGGAGAATGAAGAGATGGCCCCTTGAGCCAAGTAAGGGAACAGAGACAAAACCTATGAGGAGGAATGTGATGGGCTGTAGGGGAAAAGGAAGCAATACAGTCTTTGGGGATGCATAAGAAGGGGGCAAAACAGAAAGCAAAAGAAACAGGGTGGAGGCAACAACACTCTTAACAGTAGGAAAAAGGTCAGATTTAGGTAGCAAACACCCATCTTCCAGACAACCTCCTACGAAGGGAATGAGTGCATTGCAAGGGGATGCTTTAACTTTCTTACGAGGTGTAAGGAACCTGTAACATCCAGAAACAAGTAACTGGACCTGTCATTCAGATCTGGTACAACAAATCCAATGTCCACCTACCCTTCACATCATTGTTGTGTCATCTGGGTTAATCTGCACTGTGGAATCACTACAAATCCTCCTGGTGCTCTTTGGTTTGGCCTTCCTGAGCTGTCTGCTCACAGATCATCAATACTGATTTGCAATAAGCCATTTTAAAAAACAAACACTGGGGCTATAATCATTGCTGCACTTCTCTACTCTTCCTCTGTTGGGTGTGTCTTCTCTCAGTTCCACCATCACCAACAAAACATCAGCTCCAGAGGGGTTAAAAGCAGTTGAAAAACAACTGCAGACAGGCTGCTGTTCAACAAAATGAAATCATGTCCAGTGAAGAGAGCTGACTAAGAATAAAAGTCAAACTACTGGTAGCTTCTCTACACTGTCTCACACTAAGACTGATAGAATTTTAATGAGGTAAAACAAGTCTAGAAGCATATAAATTCCCTTTTTTACTTCCCTAGGAATAAGTAGGTTCATTGACGTGTGATCAGATCAGTGCCTGTCAGGTTTAACAAGGACACCCTCAGTCAGAAGTGCATAGGATATAGATCTTGTTTCCAAAAGAGTCCTGCCAGACCCCCAGATCTAATGATCCCTACAATGGCTGAAAGATAAATGTCTCCTTCTAGCCACCATTTTGTTCATCATTCCTTTTACAGGGAGGAAGGAAAAAAAAGATTCTTTTTGCACCTGAAGCAAGGTCATACCTCTTAGGAAAGTTACTGCACACAAAAGTCAGGTCTCTGCAATGCCCTCAGGCTGTACTGCAGAGAACAGCAGAAAAAAAATTACTGAGTAACTTTTAATTCTGAAAACGCAATTTTGTCTAACTTTAACTATTTTTCAGTACTTTTTAACATTTTACAATATATGTTATGTTAAAGGATCATCTAAAAGAGACAAGTTTTAGAGGCAATCTTTATCCACGTCAAGATATGTGATACATGCACCACTGATTCAAGTTTAAGTGGACTGCAGGAACAATCCCATCCTAACAAGCAAGTTATCACAAGTTATATATGAATTTGTGGCCTGCGTCATGCAGGAATTGCAACCAGCTGATAACAGCTTTCAAAAAGCAGAGATTGTTTCACCACTGCACCAGAAGGACAAGGGTGTGCAAAAACTTAAGAACTGTTAAAAGTGAAAATCTGCAGTATTACACAACCATATGGTACAAGGGAGTATTTTGGGAGAAATGGTGAGTCTGTAGGGTGAGTACAGTTTATTCTAAAAACTAAACAGAGAAAATTCAACTGGAATTCTGTCTACATGTAACTGTTTGGGCTAAGTGACTTGTATTGGAAACATTCTAACACATCTAGAAGTGCTTCATGGATTGTTAACAGCTTCTTTTAGCTAAACTTTTATAAACATTTAACCACACCCACCACATCAGCTTTTATAGGACACAGATCAACTAAAGGCAAGGAATTAAAGATCAATTCTTTTATAATGAAAGCTTTCTTTATCCCTCCAATGACTACTTGTGACTTGACATAGCAGCACCTATGACTTGACAAAAACACCTGATAACATAAAATCATAATGAAATGACTCTATAAACACAATTGCTCAAACCCGTTTGAATCTACTACTCTCTCTCCAAGAACCAGTAGCTCAGTGATGGCAGACAGAGAACCACGACATTATTTATAAAATATATATATAAAATAAGAAACACATTAAAACAAGACAGAAATATGCAGCTCTAAGTTTTGTATCCACACAATAAAAATGTAACATCATCTGCTTATTTCACAAGCTTGTCACATATTGCTAAGAATCATTTTATCATCTTTATTATATATTAAAATAACCACTGTTTGATTTAGATTTAAAACTGGGGCATGTAACTATAAGAGGAAAATCACACAAATGAAGCAATGCTGGGAAACAGAAACAAGGAGTTACATTATCTATGCATTCACAACTGCATGAGTTTACATAGCAAAAAAAAATTTCCACAAAGATTTATTTAGGATTGAAGCTATGACTTCCTTCCTCAAAGCACTTCAAACACATTACACAGTGCTTTTCACAGTTTCTGGTATAAGATCTTTACACGTATTTCATATTTGTACTGGATGCAGCACAACAGGTTACCAACCCACGACAGTCAGAGAGAAGCAAATCCATCCTAAAGACACCTTTAAACATGTCAGATTATGCTCCAAGTTCTCTCTGTCAGTATTATGTGCACGTCTCTACCTACTGTAGGCCAAGATTCTTGCATTTTATGTTTTGTACACAGATGTTATACACACAGTTGCAGAGGATAAAGCCAAACTCTTTTGAGCCCAAAAGCAATGTGGGAAAGAAAAGCACAGCAAAAAAAAAAAAAAGAGGCAACTTGTTAGAACAGAGCACCTCTTGACAAACAGCTCTTGCTTCCTCACAGAGAATGCACTGGATTTCCATTTGAACAACCAAAAGCTTTGGATGCATGTGATTTTTTTTTTAATTTGGTGCCCAGTATTTATCTATTGCCTAAGATTTCATTTGTATGGTCCAACTGCCTAAGTTTATCTCTGCTGCTTTTGTGCTTGTTTACTCAGGTTAACTTGGCATTTGGCATCCTATGCCTGAAAGAGTCACACTGAGAAGTTTTGTGTCTCTTTGAAAAGCAGCCATGCCAAGAGTCCCTGCTATCACTGCTGTCAGAACAGAGTAGCTGCCAGTCACTTAACTGCCTACTAACTCTTGCTGAGGATCCAACAGCTGCCCTGAAATACAAACACCTCAAACACACTGTAAAACTCAACAGAAATTCCCCTCAAACATTCAGAAACATCAGTAGCACCAAATTCACTTATGCAAGCATGACACCGAAGTGCTATATGGAATTAATGCTGCTGAGCACTCCAGAGTGCTGCCCACAGAGAAAGGCAAGTGTTTAAACGCTGCTGGACTTTGTGGGCTGCATTACTGACACTACAACTTTTTATGCTTTGGGTGAGGTAACCAACACATAAGGAGACAAAAAAACCAAACCAACCTGCAATGAAGTTACTGAAGCCACAGCCACAATTTCTTTTGTAAAAAAAAAAATTCTCACAGCCTATCTTTTGCTCGGAAAGACAAACAATGTAGTATTCCCTTATCTGTAGCTATTAAACTCTAGTGAACTATTCAATTATTTGTACCTCTTGAGTAATTTTCAAATATTTTAAAAGCTGTTCATGTTTATTTGCTGGTTCATGATGCAGTCTACTACAGCTACTGAAAATGCTTTAGGTTTTTTATGCCTTCCTGCCTGGGCTAGGGAGAAAAGAATAAGGCAAGAATAAAAATCTGACAAGCTGGAGCAACTGATCTTCACAACTCTCAAATTCATTCAAGGTCTGCTTACAGCACAGAACAGTTCTCAAATCCAATCAGTATTAACAAAAAAACCAACCAAACAAAACACCACACCACAAAGACACAGGAGTTTCCAGTGAGGGTAAAAAGTATTTGCTTTTTAATATGCACTTAAGTCACAGTATCTGTTTTGAGATCATTACACCAGGTAACAATTTATTGTATCTCAAAGTATTTTACAAGTGCCCATCTACAAATTGAAGGAGAAGGTAATAACCAAAGGAACCCAAAAGCTGTATTTTCAGAGCAAAAATAAAGCCAGTGACCAACATTCTTTTCATTCATCTTAATCATCAGTTGCACAACACACGATTTTTAAAAATGCAAAAGCCAACACAGTAAGTAAATGAAATCAAAGAAGATGTGCATTTCAACATTTTCCTGGCAGTCCTGATCTGATGCCAGTAGTAAAATGCAACCATAATCTAATAAGACCACTTGAAATTATTTTAGAAATTCTAGATCTAGGCCATTTACAATGTTTTGCATCACTCTGGCAAAAAAAAAATCTTTAAGGAAAAACAATCATGTAATGGAATCTCTACTGATAGAACAGAATACATTAAAAAAAAGCAGCTACTGATCAGAACATACTGAAATGAAGACAGACCTGGTGTGCCAGTGGAATTCTAGTTGAAAGCCGTGTACTTCAAGACATTATTCAAGTCAAAACTCAAGGAAAACTTGAGGGTAAAGAACAGCTGTTAAAGTTTTAACTGTGTCCAAAAGCAGGTTACACCGTACATACACACACTCACTTTTTTTGCAGTACTTATTTGCAAGGCTGTAGCTCTGTGATTTCTTCTTCAGCAATAAATTATTTATTATGATACAGTGCATAGAACATGGTGAAACATTTCCTCACTACTCAGAAGATAGACACACTGCAAAGTCCATGTCTCTGAAAATGAGAAATGGAGACGACAGCCTCCTTGTATCTTCATTAGCTGGATCCCTTCTCCTCTTTGGCAGCAGAGGCCTCCATAGAGGCAGCTTCCAAATCTTTGCTGGACTTCTCATCATTTTCATCCTCTTGAGGGTAAAGATCTGGGTATTTTTGCATGCATTCCTGCATGGCACGGAATTGGTCCACACAGTCTGATCCCTTTATTTCTTCTGTGCTATAGTGGAAACAAGAAAAGGCTGACTTGAACTGCTCCCCACAGGGACCACTAGCCATTCCACCCAGACATGGGCAATTCCAATTGATATCTCCATTGGGCAATATCAATCCTGAACAAACAAGAGAGAAGAAAAGTTAATGCTCCTTCCAAACATTGATTTCACTCAGCGACAGCTGCTGGGCTGCAGGTGTGAACTCCAGCACTAACAATGCCAGCTTCAAGGCTGATAAACACCTTTCACTTCCCCAGCCCGTCTGTTTCTCCCTCTGATCTGTATAATCCTCTAATGGGCACAAGTGAGATTAGTTCTCGATCCATCTCTGAATTAAGTCCTCCTCCCTGGACTACGGACCACTGAGAATATTCTAAGGGAACTTCAAAACAGACAGAAGTCAAGTCAATTGATTTGCCAGACTCGGTCAGGGGAACAAGCAAGCATTAAAATCATGCCATACAAATAGTAAGAATTTAAATCCAGTATTAAGACTAGAAATCTTTTAAATCAAACGGAATGGATGCATTTTTCTTCTTGTTTTAAATAAACTCTGCAATAATAACCTACAACTTTCCCCCTTCAAATTTCAACTGGAAGACCAGAATTACAAAAACAAAAATCAGTGTATTTGTAAAGCACAGATTAAGTCATGTGCCACAGGACACAAGGAACAGCAAGCCTGAGAGCAAGCTTGCCTGTCTGGTTGCCAGAAACCAAACTGTACTTTAGAACACAACTGAAAGGAGTTAAGTATCACTTCAGACTCTAAACTGGAACAGCTGTAAACCTCTGCTCTGGAACAGTTAAAGTCATAAACAGAAATACTTCACTGATGGACTGGCAAGGTGAAGATCTAAGGGCATATGTTCTTCTAGGTGGCAACTGATTTACACAATGAAGGTCAAACTGCAAGCTGAAGAACTCTTTTCCTCTGATTTTAGAAATTCAATATAACAGACTTGGTCCTGTGGGCTTCTAGAGTCTCTAATGCAGTAAATACATCTCCATTTCCTCTCTCTACCTGGTATGAACATACACAGGTATGTTCACCTATGAAGAATTAGAGAACTACTGTGCTATGACCCAAGCTGGTTTCTTCTCCACTTGAGCAGTTTGCTCTCCTCCTCTTTAGCAGACTTTTCTAACTTCATCTCCAGGAGCTGACAGCATGTGCATAAACCTTGAATTTAAGCACTTTCCCTTTAGAAGGGGGGTATTATGAAATTACCACTGGCAGACAAAAAAGTTGAATTAATTCAGATTCAAACATGAAATTACATTTAAGACCTGATACAATTTGACATTACCTTAAATAATGTCACAGAATTCAAAAAACTTATTTCTTGTCTTTGTCCTGTGGATTAACAAAGTTCCAGATATACATTTCACTCCCAGGTGTAATTCCTTGGACACCAGGCTGCAATATCAAGAATCTTGACTGGTACAGCAAAAGCAGCTCAATCACTTATTGCTATATTCAAAGAATATTTTACTGTGATTTGCGATTCATCAGTGATGTGCTCTAACTCAGCCAATGCAGTTCAGCAGAAAATTACAGAGTCAGTCAAATCTCGGCATTGATCAGACTCTCTTTCATTACAGAAAGTAACAGTGTCCTTAGCATGATTCAGTCAACTACAGTTATACTGTCATTTTCCACGGACCATGCTTCATTTGGCAAGATGGTTTTGCAAAATATTTGTAATATTCACTGTACTGACAAGATACACCTAGTCCAGTACATCATAGCATCTCCAGCTGCCTGGAGGAGAAGCAGGACTTCTGAGACAAGAAAATGGATGGCTGGTGCCAGATTCCTCATTGCCAAGGATGACATAAAGCAGAAAGATGTCAATCATATGTTGTAGAAGAAATACAATTTGCTTTGTAAACTAGATTTTGAAGTCCTATATTCCTCCTCACTAACATCAACCAGTCATTTTAAGGTTATTTTTCTAGCACTTTAAAAAGAAAAAAACACATTTTGAAATGCTCCTGAAGACACCACAGCAATAAAATTGCTTGTAAAATAATTCTCTTAAAACAGATTGCTCCTTTTAGAACCAGATCTGCCTTGTAAACATGCAAATCTCAATAACAATGTGAGTTATCCTATAAACAATACATTCTATGGTATCACAAGATCATTGACCTACACCTATTTTATCACTGAAATAGCATCAGCTTCAGAAGTTCTGTGTGCAGAAACCACGCTTTAGAAAAACAAAACAAAAATACAGATGAATAAAGCAAGCATTTCCTCATTCATAATCACAGCAGAATTCACACATCAATGAGTAAGTCCATAGCAAGCTTAGAACACAATTAAATAGGAAACAGATTTCATCCATTGCTCTTCCCCAGCTGCAAGCCTGCAATAGATGGGATTACTATTTTTAATTAAAATTGAATTAAAACTTCTATCAAATGCAGCCTGAACCTCACCGATCCAGTGAGTCATAACCTACTTGAACCTGCACTTGTGGAAGAAAAAACAACCCTGTTTACATCACAGCAGATCAAGACTTGTGTGAGCAATTGATTCTGGCATCACACACCCCAGTGTCTCGTGGCTTGTGGAATCTGTTCATGCCATGGACGAAGGCAGGCCCATCTGCATCTGTGTCAACACTCGTCTTTGGACTCGCTGTTATGAAGTCCCGTTGTTGTTCTGAGAGGAGTTTCTTCCCTGTTACATGACAAACATCCCAATAGCAAGTTTATCTGCCAGGGATTCACAGTGTAAGATGACAGGAAGCAGGACTGAAAGGGACATCATCAGTCATAGAAATAGTCCTGTACATCTGATCATTCATCAAGTTCCTTCTTAAAAGAATGTGGGGTTTTAATTCATCATTCCCCTGTAGAAACCACATTAAAACTGTCTCTAAAATAAGATGACAAGAACAAGTCTGGAAAAACAGAAGGGAAAGACCAGCAACGATCTGTATTTGAGGTCCAATTCCATACGTACTTTTATCCAACTTTCCCATCACAGCTGTAACACTTATAACAATCACTTTGCATGCATAAAGCTCATCAGTGCCTTCTTCATATAAGATTAATAAAATAAAAAATTATTCTAACTGATGGCAGCCAAGATGTCCGTGAAAACCAGGAGTCTTTCATGTTTAAATTCCACCATCTGCAACACATAGCACTAGAAAGAACCTTTACAGTAACAATACTATTTGAAAACCGCTGCAAATGAATTCTTAATTTGTTTCCATCAGCCACAGCTGTCAAAAGGCACAGACAGTGAACTGTGATCTTAGCTGCAGTATGAAATCCTGACCTGAACTTACTCCAGGTTGTCTGCCTTTCCATTTCACTTGGCTTTTTTTCTTTCAATATTTTTGGCTTACAGTGAGTCATTAACATTTTACCTACCAAAATGTCCCAGCTGATACAACAACAACAACAAAAACAAATATTGACAGAAATAAGAACAGTATACAACTGGTTTTTATCCTAAGGGAAACAGCACAGAAGTTTTCCTGACCAATCTACTGACTCCAAGACTAATGTCTGTTAATGTCTAGGACAAAATAAGAACTATCAGAAAGCACTAAACACCAAACTAGATGTCTATCTCAAGTATGAAAAAGGCTTCTACAAAAAAACAAAACCTCAAACACAAGTTTCAGGTGTATTAGAAAACAATGCAGATTATGGTAGATTATACAATGCATCTATTCTTTCCCAGATATGACTGGTCTCTTTGGCACAGCAGAAAAGATTAAAAGAGTCCTTATAGTTAACTATACAACAGAATTTGAACACTGGAAACCAAGTCTTCTATTGCAAGTAGAAGATAAATTAGAAAAGCCTGCATGTTACATTAGGTACAGCAAAATCCTTCCCAATTTTCTTTTGAATAAAAGCCATGCAAGCCAGAGCTTCAGCATTTCAACATATTCCAAACCATTTTAACCATGTCTTTCCTGCCCATAAGCTTCACTCCCATTAGATGCAGCTACATTCTGTGACATGTCCATTTTCTCTGTTCTGATCTAATGCATTGTAGCCCTGGGTCATTTAATTGGTTTTTTAGACTCCAAAACATGGCAGTAACTTACCACATACTAAGAAGAAAACCCAACAAACTAACAAAGAAAACCACACAAGAAACCCCCACCTAAACATATTGATAGTACTTAAACACAGTTTATGGAGTTTCTCATTTTGAATCCCACAGACACACAATTGTCACTGTAAGGTGACACAAAAAGCTTCTGGCTTTCCTCCTTTCTTCTCAGACCTACTGTTGAGGAAGAAAGTGATCTAACATTCTGTAAATGCAGGATTGCTAGGAAACAAACCCCATCACCTCTCCTCACCACAGCCTTATACCCAACAAAATACATGTAAAAATAATCAATTGATATGGCATTTAAACAAAAATAAAGTGGTTCTTTTAATTTTATCTAGTTTATTACCCAAATGTATGTCACACCAGGTAATCAACAGACTTATCAGTGCAGGTGAGCAAAACTTTTAGATATATAACTGACTACACAGAGTTGTAATGAAGCCAAAATAGGCAGATAAGTGCAGTAACATTTCAACACAAATCTATGTATGAAAAAAAGTTAATTCAATGACATAGGAAAGTGTGGTTCAAATTACGCTCCACACCGTATCAGCCAACAGAGAGACCCTGTGAGCTCCATCTGCTAAACTGCTTAAAGGCTGCCCTCTAAAGGTCTCAGAGACACTTTAGAAAGCGTAACTTTCACTTTCTAACTAAATTTCAAAGAGTCTGAAGAATTTATTTCAATCTCAGTTGAGATGAAACCAATGAAATCACACAAAGTGAAGAGGACAAAAGACCTGTAAATATAGAGGCAATTAGAAAAAAATTAACCTAAATTCACATTTTCATAATAATTATTAACCCAGGGCAAAATTTATTAAATCATCATGATTGGAAGATTATTTCATTTACCCATTATAAACAATTTAAAACACACTCTGTGCAACCAGAACATTCTAAGTCTTGGCCTCAGAAATATTCTGCTCTCTTAAATCTCTATTTGCAGATTAGATATACTTCATACAAGAAGTGCAATCTTCATGAAAACATATCTTTTCAGGGCAAGATGATTACAATTGAAAACTCAGTAATTTTAACTTACCTGTCATGTGGCACTGAAAGATACTGATTATACTGCTACCAGTATAGTATAGATTAGCCAGATATTAATTCATATGAAATGAGACCTTCAGAGATCACCAGATTAGGCCCTTTCAGCTGCACACAGCCAGGTGAGCAACTTGCATCAATAATAGCGATACGTAACTCACTCCAGCTTCTCTGAATATTGCATGCTATTACTTAAAACAGAGAAAAGACAACCATAGTTTTCACTTGATTAGGCTCTAACTTTATTAATAAAAGGAAAAGGTATCCCTGCATATCCCTGGCTACTAACCAAAACTAAAAGTCACCAACTGATTATTTGAACAGGACACTAAGAAAAATCATTACAAGTGTAGAAAAAGAAATACTGTAAGAAGGCATGTCATTAGTGAGTCCTCATCTGCCAGTTAAAACTGCCAAGAGTTTGAGTATTTACTGCATGAACAGGTGCCCTCAGTCTTCAAACACGCTTAAGTTTTTCTAATTCATACAAGGTTTGTTTTCTGTTGGATTTACGTATGATGTAACACCCCTTCTGTTCTTCTGCTCACTACTGACCTTGTTCTTCATAAGGGTCATCTGGGTCATCTGCAACCAGCTCAGCACTGCTCGGTGTCTCATGGTCCTCCTTGGTTGCAAATATTATTCTGTCTTTTCCTACCGTGGAGGAGACAAGAAGCAAAAGTTCAGAGAAATCTGAGACAGAAAGAGTCATTTACAAAACTGCTGAACACCCCATGGTAAGGAGATATTCAATGAGATGCACCAATGTTAATAGGGAATGAACTGTTGTACTTAACAATCACCTTCAATTAGAACAGTTACTAGTTCAGAGGAACACATACACACTGAAATTGTGTTATTCTAAAGCTCCAATTTTCATAGCAATGTCCTGTAACGGCTCCAGATCACAGCACAGTTCACTGAACTGCTAAGTTAAAAAGCTGTTTCAAAACAAACTCAAATTACTCCAACACCAGGACTAACACAGATGAAGAGATTAGACTCAAAAAAAAAAGGAAAAGTGAAAGAAAAACTGTAATAAATAACAGTAAAGTGTTCAATAGGAACTTATTAATAACAGTGCTCTTCGCTAAAGACTAGCATAATATTTTACACTAATCATCTGAATTAAAAACTGAAGAGAACCACCACTATATAGAACTAACTAAATTGAAAGGTGCTGTGAACATTACAAGGGATGGAAATGCAATGAAGCGAACTTCCTGCTCTTGAGGTAAGGAAAACGTTCTGTAGCGGTGTCAGGGGAGGCTTGGCTGGAAACTTCCGTAGTTTTAGTTTTCTAACAACCCCGCAAAGCTCTAACACACACTCTGAGGCAAGCACAAGCAAAGAACAGCTAGCTGAAACTCCTGGGAACACACAACTAAATATTCCTTCAAAATACATAAGTATTCCTTTAAAAATGGTAAATTTCCCAATAATTCTCCAAATTCATACAAGGCCACTAGAGTGACTTGGCATATCAGAAACTAGAATCTTCTGGCCCCTCAGTGTGATCTCAGCCAGCAGATGTTCCTAACTTAACTTTGCTCAGCAACTATGCATTTAAACATGTCTGAAAAAAAAAAACTAAAACTTTTTAAAAAGGCAAACAGTTTTCTGACAACTCTGCACTGTACTCCAGCAAACGTTACAATATGGAATGTTCAGTCATTTCTTATATAAAAGGAGCTAGAAACACATGAACTCTAACCCCGTCACTGTAAATTTGTATGGTTGCACAAGGCAACTTACAGATCTTGCAAAATTAAAGCACAGCATAAAGCATAAAAGAGGTCCAAAGGTTATGACTACCTCAATACAGTTTATAATCAGTAAGTCTGTGCCCAAATTTGTAACTTAGAAATGGCATTTAGAACTACTAGCCCTTTTATTCCACTCTGAAACTTTACATTCAGCCACTTCGCATTACTTAAGGGGGCAAGGATATTTATTTATATATGTAGATATAAATATACATCTAGATATTTATCTATGTATCTCCCACTTTAAGAAGTGGTCAAGCCTCATAAATACCACCACCTGTACAACATGATACAGATACAGAAAAGTAAAGCTCGCACTCTACCCACCTTGTCCATCGACCTTAAAAAGGCAAAACCCCACACCTCTGGCCACTCAGCTAGGCTGGATAAATTTAACCCCTGCGGGCAGAAGCCGCTCCGCGGCCGGGAGCTGCCCTGCCCGCACGCCTCAGCCGCTCCGCGGCCGAACACGGCCCCTGCGGGGCCCCTCCGGTGCTCCCGGCCCCTCGTGCCCGCGCTGCCGCCTCATGGCCCCGCCGCCCTTCCCGCCCTCCGTGAGGGGAAAGGTCGGCGGCGGGAGGCGAGGCAGCACTGCCGCCGCCACACACGGACCGCGGGCGGCTGCCGCGCCTCTTCTCCGCTCCAGCCGCGCCTTCCCTTCACGGGCTGCGGGCAGCGCCCGCGGCGCACCCACCCCCGGCCGCCTCACGGCGAGCCCGCCCGGCGGGGTGACATTGGGAGGACACCCGGGCGCACCTTCCTGCCTGCAGTAGGACATGGCGGAGCCGGCCGGTGCCTTCCCCCGCAGCGCGCCGCAAACGGGCCCCGCCGCTGCGCTCCTGCCGTCCCGCCAGCACCGCTCCGGGCAGCGCCGCGCCGCTGCTCCACGCCGCGACCTCCCGCCTCCGGAAGCGCCTTCCCGGCTCTGATGCGGCCGCTGACGCACCTCCTGCCGGCCGCGGGGCTCCGCCAGGCCCGGCCCCGCCGCACTACAGCTCCCGCCTGCCCCACGCCCGGCCGCAGGGGGGGAGAGAGGGAGGCAGGAAGGGAAGGAGGAAGGAAGGGCTTCCTAGCCGCGGCGGGAACTACGCGTCCCGGCGTGCGCCGCTGCGGGCGGGGAGCGGCTCGGGGGCGGGGGAGCCCTGAGGCGGAGGAGGGCGCGGCTGGCGGTGTGCGGCTCTGGCGGCCCCTGAGTTGTGGTTCCCGGCGGGAGTGAGAGGCTCAGGATGTCGAGGAACGTAAGTGCTGCTCGCTCCGGCGCTCCGCGCTCCGTGTGGCGGCCTCCCGGGTCGGCCCGTTCGGCCCGAGGTGCCCGGGCTGTGGCCAGGGCCCTGTGCCGGTCACAGCCCGCCGGGCATCTCCACGTGAGCCACATGAAAGGGAATATGTGTGCTAATGTCTTTACAGATAATTCGATGGGTGAAGGTATGGGTGTTAATGTCTCTACTGACTTCGGGCAGTAGGTTTGTTGCAGAGCTCTGACAGCCTGACTCCTGAAACAGAAAGTGGGTCTGCACAAGCCTGAACTTTGGGGTAAAGTGACAGGTTCAGGGGAGGAATATGTGGTAGGCAGTTCGGGAAGGCTGTACCTTCCTAGTACCTCAGCCAGTTGGTAAAGGAAGAACGCAACATGCGGCCAGGAGTTTGGAATAAAAGGAGACTGCACCCTCTGAAACCTCGAGAGAGGAAACCCTGCGAGCGTCTACGCTAGTGGACTCTCTCCCTACATTCGAATACAGTTGCAGGACTCCTCTGTCTCCTTTATGGACACTGGCTTTTCATAGCGTGATTTTCCCTACACACAGAAGCGCCATGCCCTGCCTTGGCTGTATGCGTGTGCTGAAGTTGGATTTGGTAACTCCCCACAACCCGCGTACGCACAGATAAACCCCTGGGCTCCCATGTTTGTCCTGTGCCTTGTTTTAAGTTCTTCTTACCCTGGATATAATTAATTTAGGGTGTTGTGCCAGTTTGGAGAAGAAAAGTGTATAAACATCTAACTGCAAGGTCGTGCACACCGCTCTGAATAGTTCCCCCGGCTTCTCTCGCTTTGCAGTTTAAAGGTACAAACTGCATGCTAGAGATCAAGCAGGCAGTGGGGAATACAGCATTGGCATAGAATCATCCCAAGACAAGTGTGCAGGCACTCTTTTTACTGGTGAGGTGAATCATAATCTGTTATTTATAGCAGTGTTGTAGCTGGTCAGGAATTCAGGACTATTACTCAATTTGCCATGGCCTTAATGCAGGGTGTGGACACCAAATGCAGAACCTGGAGACAGACGGAAGAAAGCTTAAACATGTAGAACCACTATAATAGAAATTGTGTTTTTTTTCTTTCAGGCTGGAGTTTTATTTATTGAATGTGTTTCTGGTATCAAAAGTGTGATGAGGCATCTAATAAGCGTGGGAAACTTTGGGTCTAAGGCAAGAGGTTCCGCTCTGTAGAGCAGCAGTGCTAACAACGCTAAAAGACTTGTTTTGAAACTGAATGCTTTCCCCTTTCACACCAATATTGCACTTTTGGTTTATTTCCAACAGTTCTCTGACACAGGCAGCAGAAAAGAGCATGTTAAAATCACAAGTGAGCCCAAACCAGGGTTCCTGGAGCGGCTCAGTGAGACTTCTGCAGGCATGTTGGTGGGACTCGTGACATTTCTTCTGGCTTTCTACCTTCTTTTTACCAATGAAGTAAGTGCAGTACTGTCTGTGTTTGTACACAGCTTTATTACTTGATCCCTGAGAAGAGGAGGTTTTGTCTGGGGACCTGGTGCTTATGCTCAGGATATAACAGAAAAGTGAAATCACAGGCCACAGGTAGTATTTCTCTAGAACTAGGTCTAGAGACAGTAGCAGTGTGTGATGAGAGATAAGATCCAAAACTTGTAAACTGATGAAGAAACAGTCTGTGGTAAGAGGGTTGCATGAGCCAGCCATGTTCCAGCCTTCTCTTTTTTCTTGAGATAACAAAAGGTCCTCATTTCTAGTGTTGTTATAATTACATTAAAGAAATTCGTACCCCGTGTTGCAAAATTGGGGGTGTTATTTATTCATTTTTTCTCAGTATTACTTTATGTCTTGGTTTTAGATTTAAAAAAAAAAAAAAGCCAGGAATCTTAACACCCTACAATTGAAAACATACTTGTTTTGGCAATTTTGGAGTGGAGAGCAGAATTCTGTGGATTTTCACTTAGAGACTTTCATGCCTCTACAAGAGGAAAAGTAACTACTCTCAGTTTTGATGACTTTGCAGAGAAAAAGCCCACCAGGGTATGATGGTAAGGCAGGGGGAACTTCTGCCAAGGAGTCAATATAGGTGTGTGGAAAAATGAACCATAATTTGTATCATTTTTGCAGTTATTCGGGAATGATGAACAAGGTAAGAGGTGAAGAGCAGTAAGTTTGGACCCTTGTAGGAAGAATTTGGGTCTGTTTGAGAAGCTTAGTCAATGTTAATAGTCCTGCGGCCTGGGTGAGAAGTACTGCCCCAAACTGGGTCGGACACGGAGAATGGAGAAGTGCAGGCGTGTTTCAAAAATATGCCTTGAGCTGAATATACAAGCATTCCTTGTGGTCATCAGGTAACTTGTCTGCTAAGCTTATTCACAAAATAGTGCTGTGACATTGATTCTCCACAACGTGATTTCTGTTTTCTTCATTGCAGGGACGAGCTTTAAGGACAGCCAAGTCTCTCGATGAGGGGCTTTCTCTCGTGGTCCCTCTTGAGAGCATCCACAGTATCTCTCAGCAGAATGAGGGGAGACTGGTGCACTTAGCTGGAGCTCTGAGTACATCTAAGGTAAATAAAATAATATCTTGAAGATACGGGTATTTCAAGCTTGGAGGGAAGGAAAAGTCTTTGCCAATTAAAAGTTTTGTTTGATATCCAGGAAAAGACACATGGCTTTTCTCCTCCTCTAAGCATTGCCAGCTACCAGTCAAGGTCTGGTTCTTGGCCTGGAATCAGGGAGATACTGAATGGCCTCGCACTCTCTTCTCCAAGCCACATGCCAGCTCTAGCTGTGTTTACGCTCAAGCTGCCTTTCATGGATAATGTCAGTTGCCATGTGTGTAGGGAACCTGTTGTGTGTTCATGATATTGTAAAGGCTTCAGGCTCTTGCAGCACAGGAGCTCCACAAGTTCTGACTTTTCATTAGTGGTGTCATTTTCCATGGTCCACCCGCATTGCAGAAGGTAACAGAGCACCTTCCAGCAAAACATAATCTCTTGGTTTAAACACTGAAACCTGGTATAAACCCATAGTCAGCAGTTCTGGTTTCATTCTTCACTATGGCAATAACTTTTGATGATGATTCTTCAGGTCAGATTTGCCAGTAAAGAGACATTCCTTTTTGTCTTTCATAACATTTATACTGTGTTCACCTGTGTGTAAGATAGTGCTAGCTGTACAGTGAGGTATGTAAATGGGTTCAGTCATAAAAGTACAGTGTTTGAGGTTGTGAGGTACGGTATTTAGTCTGACTTGTATTTTCTTTGATTTTTGCACAGCCTTTGTTTGACCCCAGCTATGGGCTCTCCATCCAAGCTGTCAAACTAAAGCGTAATGTGGAAATGTACCAGTGGGTAGAATATGAAGATTCCAAGTAAGTGAAAGTAATCTTTAAAAGTAGTTTATAAGGTTGTTGTGTTACCAGAATTCTATGACAATTTTTTTTCTCTCCTTATACTAAGGAAGAAAAAAACTAAAACAAAAAACCTCTTTACAGCAAGAGAATTCTAGAGCTCTTGGATTTTTTTTTTCCTTTACTGAATCACTTTAAATTCTTCAAGAGATGTTAGCTGCTCTGCTAATAGTTGAAACCCAAATAGAGAAGACATTTCTGCTATTGCTAATAATTCCACTGATGGTAGTATGAATGTTATTAGCTATTGTGTAGGTGTGACTGCACAGAATTCATGTTCCAAATGTCTTTCGTGTCAGATAAAAAAAAAGAGAGGTTGTGAAGGTGTGAAAAATAATTTCTCAGATTTAGCATGCTTACGGTTCAGCATCTGCTCAAGACTTGATTTGGGCCAGCTTGTCTCATTGTATTTAATTCTAATTGTTGCTCATCAATCTAGTCAACACCTCCTTGTTTGAAACATGGGAATAAAACAGTTGTGGCTGTTGAGCATTTGTGTATAGTTTTCTCCTGGTACAGAGAATCTGTCTTCAGAATAGGTAGTTCAGAGAAGAGTTAGGTTATGTATAAAGATAAGTCTGTGTTGCCAGAGATCTGTCTGTGCATTTCATTTGTGAAGTGTATTCTGCCCTGGGTAGGGGTGTGTGTGCACTGTTTTGGTTCTCATCCTAGCCCTTGTTCTCTGCAGGGAATATGAAGAGAATGGTGAGATTAAGAAAGAGACAAAGTATTCATACAGTAAGTTGATGAACAGAAAGTCCCTTTCCTTTTATGCATGTAACTTTGGACTTTTATGTGTGTGTGTGTATTTTGATTTTTGTTGTAAAACCTGTATTTTCTTCTTGGGAAAGACGGGAAAGGAATGTGAAGAAATAAGCAAAAATTCTCTTTCCTAAACAAATGACAGAACCTCCCTCTCCTGAGGTAACTGAGGTGGAAGGAGATGTGCTGTCAGCAAGCAAGGGCTACAGAAAATCTGGGTCTTGTTTTGAAACCCCTGAAAGTTCAGAGGAACATCCAGGGACAGGATGCTCCAGAGATAGGGCCCATAAGGTCCTCAGTGACTGCAGATGAGCAGAGATGGGAGTATGTTCAAAGTTACACTTGAGATTACACTTCAGGCATGGAGTAATTGGGAATATGTCAGCTGTGAGCAGAGGAGAACAGACAGGGAAAAGCAGTGTAGCTCCAGCCTGTAAAGGGGCCTGTTGAGAACCTGTTTAGATGTTGATACCAGCCAGTGAAAACCACCAGGGCCTTCTGATGTGCACTGTGGCTTTTGCCAAGTGCTTTTTTGGCAGGAGCAGAGCTGGGCGCGTTATTCTGATCTACCCAGTGGCAGAAAAGTACTCTGAGTCATCATGTATTTGGAGATTGGTCTCTGTGCTTCATTTATCTCTGAATAAAGCACATGGATACGTAACGTGGGCGTGCAGCAGTTTCTGGGTGTGAGCATATAAAAATACTCAGCTGAGTGAAGCGTGGGGACCCTGTAGCATGGAGGTACAGAAGGGGCAAAGCTGGTGGTCATGAGCCATGAAGAACAGGCTCACAGTGACACGGAACAAAAAGAAATGCCATCTAAAAAAACAGCTGTCCTCTCAAGACTGATGGATTCTGTCCCGTGAATCTCTGTGCATTATTAGCTGTGGTGGGTTAGCCTTGGCTGCCAGCCATGGACCTCCACAGCTGCTTGATTACTCTCCCCTCAGCAGGACTGGGGAAGAAATTGGACATGACAGGAGTGAAGGACAGGTTGAATGAAAGATAGAGAGATGGCTTTCCAATTACCATCATGGGCAAAACAGACTCACCTTAGGGAAAGTTTATTGTCAATTAAAATAAATATTTAATTACTGATTTGTGTGTTGGCAAAACACATTTGGACTTACCCTTTCCCAGGCTCAAGTTCACTCCAGACTCCTCTTCCTTTGGCCCCCGCCCCTTGTTATCACAAAACCATCTTATTCCCAAAAGAGTGGAGCCAGGAATCAAAGCCTAATCATGGAAGATGCCAACAGCAAAGCTGAGTTACAATTTTATCTCCAAAATACCTTTTTTCACCTTAAATCCTGCCATTCCCTGTTAATATGCTAGGAAGATGGATTTAAGTGTCAGTACAGACTATCACAGACATTGATGTAGACAGTATTGCTAGAAGTGTAACCTAGAACTGATTGATTGAGAGGTGTCTTCAGTAACTGAGATCTGAGTGTCTTTTACTCAACCTTATCATTTTGTTTAGATACAGAGTGGAAATCAGAAATCGTGAACAGCAGAAACTTTGATCGAGAAATTGGACACAAAAACCCGAGGTAAGGTACCATCTGGCACAGTCCCTCTGAATTCTGTCACTGGATCTGATCAAAGATGAAAGCTAAATGACTAATTTTTGTAACAGAGTGCAGTAGATGGAAACCGTTGTTCTTTTGGTAGTTGGGAGAACGAAGGTGTAAAGAAATTAGAGCAGTTCAGAGCAGTCATGCCTCGCCTTAACTTATTTTAATGGCTCCAACAGTATGCAGTCTGGACAGTTTCTTGATGGATTTGTTTTCACATGATGACAGACATTTAGCTCTTGGAGTTTCTCCTGATGTTTGTCATAGTACCTTTTCTGTGCTATGTATTACATGCTGCAAATCAAGAGTTTGATCACAATTCTGGGAATAATCAGGGACTCTCTCTGTTCCTCAGTGCCATGGCTGTGGAGTCTTTCACTGCTGTTTCTCCTAATGTCCAGGTTGGCAGCTTTGTTCTTTCGAAGGGTAAGGATTGTTTTGTACTGGCTTTGTGTCTGCTCTTGCATCAGCGTGGACTTTGGTTCTTTCCACAATAGCTGTCATGTCAAGTGATAATCAGGAAGCCAGTCAAAAAATTGGCTGTTCCAGGTTAGACACTGAACCTCAGCTTAATGCTTTATTCTGCTTAGGTCTCGTGGATAAAATTGATGATTTCAAGCAGTTGAGCTTGTCACACCTGGAGGATCCCCATGCTGATGTTACCCGAGGAGGAGATTACTTTTATCACAGTGACAACCCCAGGCGTCCAGAAGTAAGATGGGAAAGATAACCTAAAGCAGTGATTACCTGTGTGTGAAAAAGGAATTGGGCCATGTCCCATTTCTATTTAACGTATAGAAAATGGAGTGCAGACCATCACATAGGATGACTCCCTTAGTGCAGCCCTTCAGAATGAGTGCTTCTCTTGCAGAAAGCTTCCAGTCCGCTCCTTTAGTCTCTGTTTTCTCGAGTCTGCTGTGCTTTTAAATAGAAAGAGATGATGCTGGGAGGTGGGATCCACCTCTGCCTTGCTGTATTGAGGAGTACAATCAAACACCTTGTTGTCAGGTTGTGCTGCCTGCCCTGTTTTGTCAAAAGATGGAATGATGAGGGATGAACAAAGCATATCATGTGCTCCTGCAGCCTAATCAGAGGGGATATTACAAACAGCATTTGAACTCTCCTGTTTCAGCTGCCAGCTAGCCCTGAAAAAAGGACAGCTTGGAAATCATTCTGGCTATCTGTTGCTTGACAGAAATGTTCAGAAAAAGTGTTGATTAAATAAAGAATGTTCCTGTACTGAGTTGTCTTTCCTGTGATTCCCCTTTGTGAAACAATCTTTCTTGACTTCCAATCTTCTCCTGTTTATAGGTGGGAGACCTTCGTGTCTCTTTCTTCTATGCAGGTCTGAGTGGAGATGACCTGCATTTGGGCTCTGCTGATAAGGTGAGTCTTCAGCTGTTTCTCTATTTTGCAAGCTCTGTTCCCAACTCAGTAACCAGTAAATATTTTTCCCTTCTTTCAAGGTGACTGTGATTGCTCGGCAGCGAGGTGATCAGCTGGTTCCATATCATACCAAGTCTGGAGATGTTCTGGAGATTCTGTACCCTGGGGACCTCTCTGTGGAGGTGAGATACCACACTCTTCTAGTGAAGGATTAAAACTCGAGGAGGTAGTGCAGAAGCAGCAGAAGAGGAAGCTCTTACTCTCCTTCTGACCTGCTCTAGAGGAGGAGATACTCATATAAACATTGGCTTTTCTCTCTTTCTTGGACAACAGGTCGTAGTCTGTGTTTGCTTCCAGGTTTCTGCACATTCTGTCTGTTTGCTTTAAAGATTGTTTCTGTGCCTTCTCATTTTGTTTTTATTTACTCCTTGGTTGTTTCCCACTTACACATGCAAGCACATGCTTTTGAACAGGTCACATGTAAAAATAGTAAAAATTGGGGTTTAATTAAATAAACCATGAGAGTTACTCTCTCTTCAGCTCCTAATAACAGGAATTTAGGTTTGTTTGAACTGTTTATTACTATTCTGGCTGAGAAAGAACCTTCAGGCAGAGCATTATGCTTCAATAAATGCTGCATGCTCCAGCAATTTGGTGATTCATTTACTCCTTTTAGTTGTTTTGTTTCCATTAATGATTGTTTCATGCCCTGCTGTAAAGAAAAACAGATGTCAGGAGTTTACAGGTGCTCCCAAAAGCAGTTAAAAAGGCTTTGTTTTGACTTGAAAGAGTAGCAGTAGAATCAGCCCTCTACTGTAAGCTCTGAATCTTCATTAGATAGAATTTTGTTTCATTGAACATTAACTGGTTACAAATAAATAGTGCCTTGAGTACTCCTCTGTGCAAGTAATCAATCAATCTTAAACATCTCTTACCATTTAGTGCTTTCTAATGTCCCAGCCATCTTCAAGTGAATGTTTTGTTGAGCCACAGTATCACACAACCCATTTTGAAAAATATCTTACTCAGAATTCTTGCAGAGATGTTTTGCTTTGCCTCATGAAAACACACACATACCTTTTAGCTTTTCTTCCCTGCATCCAGCTTGCTCTCTTTCACACACCTTTCCCTCAGCCATCAGTGAATATTGTTGCCTTTTCTGTCTTCCTTCAGAGTGAAGTCAGACTCTTCCTTCTTTATTACAGTTATTTATCAGTGTCTTATTTTCCACAGTAGTGTTGAATGTATGGAATTGCAGCCAAACCTGTGTGCTTTCTGCCTGTGGGTAGTGTTGAATGGTGCATTTTAGGTTGTTTTAATTAAGAAAAGTGCCAGTTTCCCCCATGCCACACTGTTCAATCTATTGCAGGGTACTGCCATACTGCACAGACCCTGCAGAATGAGCTGCAATGTATCTTCCACAGGAGACACTGTACTCTTAAAATGCTCTGAGCTCTGATTGGCTTGTAATATACTGGAATTAAGAAGATCTTGAAAAAGAAAAAGAAACAGGCTGCATGACATGGTGTTTGCTTTCCTTTCAGGAGGTGTTTCAGAAGGAGCATGAGAGTAACACCATGAAGACCTGGGCCCTCCGTGCAGCTGGCTGGCTCTCAATGTTTGTGGGCATCAGCCTGATGACTCGAATCTTTTACACATTAGGTGAGTTTTTCACAGAAAAGTAAAATGATCTAGAAATAAGATCGTAACCTCTAGAGAATTAATTCATTTGGAAACCAGGAGAAATCTGGTTTGAAGTCTTCATTTGATTTGATCAGAAAAGTCACTGTAGGCAACTTCAGGTAAACAGGACCCCAAAACCAACTGGTTGCTTTGTGAACATTAAAAAACCCCAGACAAAGGTCTTGTGCCAGTCTCAGAAGATCCCAGCCCAGTGCTTACCAAAATAAAAAGCTGAAGCACATGTTGGGCTGGTTCTTTCAAATCTAACTCAAGGTGCTGCAATACAATTACTTTCTGTACCCACACACAACTGGACCTCCCCAACAGGTCCTAATCAGCAGATGTATAGAAATATGATTTTGTGTCTGGTTATTCTACACTATTGTAAACAAACAGCAAGGAAAGTTTTTGTTTATTCTTTTAATATATAAAAATGCTGGAGTAAAAACAGGACAACGCCTCAAACTTGCATAAACTTCAGACATCAAAGATATCATTCACTTTGTAGCTGTGAACTTTTTTTTCTCATTTATTTATCCATATACGTGCTGCTCCAACATTTATTGTTGCCAGAAAGGAATTTCTGTGCTAGCAGCTTGTATCAGTTGCCCTAGACTTGTTCCATAGCTGCAGGGCTATCTGTCTCCTCTGCCTGTCAAGCCTTGGACAAATCTTCAGACTTCATTTTGGATTACTTCCTGTGTGAAGAGATGAGGATAGCATTGCCTTATATGTTTAGCTGTTGCTTAATGATCAAATGTCTTGATGATGCTGTTGAAATGCCTAATCTGGTGCTCTTGGTAAATAGTTTGAGTCTGTCTTTTGATTGCAGTCGTTAGGGTGCAGATCTTAGGCACGAATCAGACTTTCTTTAACTGTCATCATGCCAACTACTTCATGCCATGTTTGATTCTCTCTGCAGTGGACTGGTTTCCTGTTGTGAGGGACCTGGTTAACGTTGGGTTGAAGGCGTTTGCCCTGTGCGTGGCCAGCTCGCTGTCCCTGCTGACCATCTCAGCGGGCTGGCTCTTCTACCGCCCGCTCTGGGCCCTGCTCCTCGCACTGCTCTCCGTAGTCCCCATCGTGGTGGCCAGATCCCGTGTTCTGCCCAAGAAGCAGCAGTGACAAGGAGGTGGTCGGGTCTTGAGCGGAGTCCTGGTTAGAACCTTCCCAAGTGCATTTCTGCCTGGTTCCTGCAGCAAGCTTACAGCAAATCACAGCTCAGCAGCGAGCACTGAGAGCTGGGGAGGGGGCTTGAATGTGATTATTGGTACACGTTATCCATAGGACTATGGGATGCTGTTTGTGGGAAGCCAGTGACACCAGCTTTGGGGAAAAAAGCACTTTGGATGTGTATTGATGGTACGTTAGTTAACAAGCAGATTTGATACTCTTACTGGTTAGTAACTCCCCCTGATCTGAGAACTGGTAAGTCCTTGCTGGGTGGCACACCTTGTGTGTTTTGGAGAAAGCACCAGCTGCATCCCATGGACCGTGGTTGGATGTCCTCAGGAAATACATGTCCCTGCCTGTCTCTGACAAACCATCCCTCTGCTGCCTTTTCTTGTTTGCACAGTCAGGAACATTCCTTTGGCTGATGTGTTTGGCAGTCTACGTGTTCAAAGGGAAAACATAGCTTACGTAAATTCCACACCATACTCATGTAAACCCTCTGCTTTTGGACTGAGGATTTTCAAAGTCATTGATGTAATGAGTGGCCAGGTTAGCAGTGCTCTGAGGTTGGGCAGATTTATCAGGACACATTGATTTCCCCCAGGTTTTAAAAGTCTCTGAAGTTGTTCTTGGTTAAGCATCTGAAATGATAGCCTGGACTATATCATTGCAGAACTGTTTCAAAAATTTCACTTTAAATTGCACTTAAAGGGATACTCAGAGGTCATTCACCTGTAAATATAAAACCTACTGCCTTGAAACAACATTGACTTTTATAACTGAATGTGTCGTCTTTAAAATAGCTGGGGTTTTTTTGCTGTGGATACTGTTCCTTTCTTTAATTTCACTTAGTAAGGACAGTGAACATGCTCCATGAAGTTAAGTAATGGAAACATTTTTGCCTGATTATTTTTCATAGATTTTAGTAGCCTAAATTGGTAGTTTTGTATCATGTTAGAGGAATGCCTTGTTAGTGTTGTGATGGCTCATGTTTATCTGCTGCAGCCAGTACTTGAGGTTAGAGACACTCTTAAGTCTCTCCACCAAGCTGGAGTCTGGCTTCTAGATGGCCCCCCCGACCTCCCCACGCTACTGTGTTCTGGGGATTTTTGTAAATATACATAGTTCAGTACAAAATTTTTTTCAATTATGAAATCTATTTATGACCATCAGAGGAGTGTTCTCTGTACCAAAGGAACTTGACTTGAACATACATAGAAGCAAACGTTTGCTAGAAATGATACTGAAATAGAAATCTGAGTTAGAAATCATGAATGTTTTGAGAATTTGTAATTACTTTATCAGTCCTAATTACTTTCATTCTTTTGGTATTTGAATGTTGTCAGTTTGGTCTCCTGGCTCCATCCTGCTGGTGAAAGCAGGAGCAGCGAGTGAAAGGGTAGGCACAGGAGGTGGCCTCATGCATGCACTGGCCCATGGCAGTGGTACTGCAGTCTTCCCGCTGCTCACCGACACCAGCGCGTGCTCTAGCAGTCAGGAATTGTGCTCCATGGGGGAGAGAAACTGGGTTTGAACTGCTGCTGTTTTACCCATGACGTAGAACACTAACCAGCATTACTTGCTAGAGATGAAGAGACAATTTTCTACAGAAGTGCTGAGCTTTTGTATATTTAATAAAATACAGTTTTCAAAAGGTTGGTCTGTAGGCTTTTTTAATAAATTTAAGTGTTGCATGTTTTATATCCAGGAATAGTGTCCAGGTAGGTGGGGGATTAGTTTGTATCTTCCACAAGAACCAGTATTCTGTTGTTGGGTTTTGTTTGTCCTGCAAATACTTCCCTGTTTTGGGAAGTGAGTTCCCCCTAACAGCACAGCTGCTCTCTGGTCTGTGTACTGATGTGTGATGCCAGGCTGCTGCCAGCCTGCCATGGCTTTACTCCCCATTACTGACCACTGAAGTCAGTCACTTCCTTGCATCTCTAAGATTATTTGAAAAATACGATGGCTCAACCTGACTGCTACAGCCTCTTGTATTTTAAGGAGACTGGGGGTTACCTGTGCATTCCAAAAACAGACAACATACTCTTTTTGTCAAACTTTATTTTAATCTACAAATACAGTACAAAAATAGATTTTTTTCTGAATATAATTACACGAAAGCCATTTTCTTACATGTCAGTCTTTCCTCTGTGACAATGTCCAGCAATGACTAAATTGTTTTCCACTCTATTTTTGAAGAGACAGTGTCAGTGGAATTTAGATACAAAATACTGGCAAAGACAGATCAGTATTTCTACTACAAAAGTGCAGGAAAAGCTTATGTAGATTTAACATTCCTCTCTCAGCAGTTTTTTAATGCTATGGTACTGGTTAACAAGAATTCAGTGTTTTAGTGAATTTTCTTGCAATAGTGACATTTAGCCAGTTTTACATGTTTTGCTCCAGAACAGGATCTTGATAAGCAACAGAAGCAAATATGTATATATTCAAATTACTTAAGAAGGCATATTGAACCTTAAGTTTGTGATAAAGACAGAGCTTCTCCCCTTCCACAGCACAAGATTTCTGAGAGTAAAGGAAGATCATAGGCTGAAAAGCCAAATTAAAATCACAAAATGCAAGTATTCTTTAGAAAGTATTAATTCCTCCATATTCTGGTTGTGGGGTTTTTTTTAGACCTTAAAGGAAGTATTTCCACTTGAGACAGAAAAGCCAGAACTCTACCTCACCACTGATTTGGGTAAGCTCTCAATCAAAGCAGGCATCAGCATTCCTTTGGCCACCTCTCAGCAGCTGACAGGTAAAAAGCAGCTGGATGCTTTAGTTCTGAGCAAGCAGGGAAAAATGAAAATGAGAAAAACGGGAAAAGGGACTGCCAGTGACAGAAGTGCCTCAGGAAACTGAACTGTTAGTGCTGAGTGATACAAGAGAGAGCAAAAACCTCAACAAAGCAAAGTGATCTCGGAAGGTGCAGCTCTGTGTCTTCTACTCCCAAGTCCAAGGATAAAAGGAAGAATCTAACTGGTAACTAAGTGATACCTGTGATCTCAAAGGAAACTGGATACTGAATTACGTTGGTCCCTGACAGCTCAGAAACACAAGTGCACAGGAAGACCTAAGGCCCTAACTGGCATGGATACTTTTATCATGACTATTTTTCCTGCATCTGAAAACAGCAAAGAAAAGCTTGTCATCACAATTTCTCAAAAGGAAACAACTGAGCTGCTTCTCCTCTCTTTTCTCGCTTGCTCTTTTTGGTTGTTTTCTCTTCTTGTTTCTCTAGCTGGCGATTTTGGGGCCAATAAATAGCCGTGTTCCCCACTGCGCTCTCTGAGCTCGGAGCTCCTTCTTCATCAGAAGAGAATCCTTCTCCTTTCTCTGTCTCAGGTGCTGATGGCTCAGTCTGGAGAAAACAGGTGTGAAAATCAGAAAGTCACTCTAAAGAAGCACTTGTAACTGCCTCTTTCTAAAAGGGCTTGTCTTTGGTCACAGTGACACTGAGTGACCTTACAGAAGGTGGACGCTCTGGTTTGGGCTTCTCACCTGAAGTGCTTCTGTTTCTGAACATCAAACATTCTTTCAACACAAGCAAAACATTTTTGACAATGGAAGAATAAAAATAATGGAAGAATAAAGCTATGAAAGGGTATGTCAAAACAGAAAATAGTAATAAAAATAAAAAACATTCATCTCTTGTTAAACAGTAACAAATCCCTGATGAACATGACCACATTGAACTTCTGGTGTAGTTTTTTTTTGACTACCTGAAGACTTTTGAGCAACTACATGCTGGAAATGCTATTCTACAGATAAAATAACATCTAGAAAAAGAAATGACTAATAGAAATGCAGGATACCTTGATGGAGTAGCGTTGCTTCAGTCTCTCTCTGATGAGAAGTCCTTTTGTCAGTAGCTTCCAATTCCCTAGAGCTCTCTTCTCACGCTTCTGTGGGGGATTGTTATTGGAAAGAGAAAAATTTACTACTGTGAGTTTCAATGTATTTATGCCTGTGGAAAAGGAAAGCTTTAAGATTTTTAAACTGCCATCAGAAAAGCCTCGTGCTTGTTGCTTACACAGCTGGCTGTGTTCAACTGCCCAGTTTCAATGAAATTTACTTCGTAAATGTAACAATAAGGAAGCTGCAAAAATAATTCTCACCTCCTTCTCCTTCTTTTCTATTTCTGCTTGTTCGTTCTCCCAGGCAGCAACAAGGACCTCTTTATACTCCTCACACACCACATACCCATCAGTGCTAGGAAGGAGAACACAATCCTCTGTCAGCTGCGAGAAGGAAAAAGGGAGCAAATGCCTGCTGATCCAGCCCAAAAGCTACAGAATACTGACAGAACTGTCTGTCTCAAAGGATCAAAGTGTGTAACTGATCACATGCTTCTCTTAACACAAGATATCCAACTTCTGCAGGACATCAACATCTGACAGGTGCAACACAGCAGCTTTTACATACACTGGGTGTGAGTAGCCAGCGTGAAAATCAAATCCAGTGACGGCTTGAGCACAGTCAATGTTCAATTTTCGAGCCACTCGGTTCAGGTTTGGAAGTTTCAGCTGCACACAGCCAACAGGTAACATGGATGGTAGGAAGAGATAGACATTTCCATATTCATTCCGAGGAACCTGTTATGGCAAAATTAGAGATGGTGATAATCCTGCTTTCTGGAGAGAGGTTAAAATACCTGCTGCAACTCAAGGACTCTCCCCTCCTGACCTGCTACATTCCACTCCAGTATTCAACTAATATTCACATGACAAGGTACAAGCCTAGATTTTAGCTGCATGGTTATCTCCTAGCTATGTCCTCTGCCCAAGCTTTGTAACTCAGTCTCTAATGCAGAGAATTAGCAAGGCAAACATGAGCTAGGAAGATCAGATCAACAAAATTTTCACTTTAGCAGTCTGCTCTCAGTACCTGTACTTGTGAAAGAAAGGCCTTGGTAGAGTTTTGTTTTCTCCTGTGAACATTTACCTCTGAACTCTTAATCTTGAATCCAGATGTTACTGACTGATCTCACCTCTGAAACATGCAACTTCTGGAAAAACAAAGCCCAGAGCTCCACACAAACCACTTTCTTTAGCACCAGGCCTCTGCCTTCCCAGCTACCTTTCCATCCACTGCTATGGGAGGCTGATACTCCTCTGTCTGCCAGCGGCCAAACAGCGCCAGGTCCTCCCGGTCCCGGTTCGCCGGCTCTGCCAGGCGTGCCTTCCTCGCCCGGTTGGAAAATCCTTTCACCATCTGCAAAAACAACAACCACGCCTGTAACATCACAACAAGCTGACAGGGGTTTCAGGTTTTCCTAGGACACTGAAGGGGAAGGTTCTGGGAGAGCAGAAATACCATTTCCTAGCTTCAATATACATTGCCTATAAAGGACAACCCATGGCATCTCTAAGCAACAGGCAGAGATCCAGCAGTGCATATAAAACACTGGGATGCCTTTGGAAAAAGTAAAAAGGGAGCAGTTCTGCCAGATATCCTTGGGGTGGGAAAAAGACAAAGCTGGACTTTAGGTAGCATGTAGGAACTATAGGCACAGCAGGTGGACAGTACAGCTACCACAAACCACGCAAGCAAGTGTGAAATCCACATCCGCTGACAAGAGAGAAGACAGAAAACAAAAGAGAACTGAGCTTGAGCTTTAGAGGGCAGGTGGATTGCACAGGAGGAAGTCAAACCCTCTTACCTTGTAAGGCACTTCTCCAACCCTCACCACTCGAGCTTGCTTCAGCCAAGTGTCCCTGGAGTGCAGCGTGTGTATGCAGTCTCTGAAGAGGCCAGAAAGAGCAAACATAAGTTTTCAAGTCATCCATAACAGATCCACAAAAAAAACCTTACCGCTGTATATTAGTGGTACACAAATGCTGTCAGAGCAGCTANTTACCACATTAGGAGTAATAAAAAAGCTGTATCTTGGTGGCACACAAATGCTGTCAGAGCAGCTAAATGCCTCACCTGTTACTGCTGATACCGTCACGCAAACTAGCTCTTCAATTTGTTACAAAGATCACAGATGCAGGTGACAATAGGTGCACAACTCACCTGGAGTAGACAGCCTCTCCCCTGCAGTACCCCAAGATAGCAGCTGACTCAGGATAGATGGCCTGGTATTTCAAGAGGTGCCTCTTCAGTGCATAGAGAGGGTGGTTTTTGTACTCTCCAATTGCTGTTGGTAGAGGTTGATCTTGAAGCTTCACCTGAAACTGTAAGAATTATACAGAAAAGAGTAATTTTGTAACTTTCTTGTACTACCCCTTGTAAGAAAATAAGAATGACAGTAATATGCACCAAAGAAAAAAACCACCAGAAACTAATCAGATGAGCCAACAGAGCAAAGCATTCTTGCTGCAAATAGGTACTTAGATGTGTACCCCGACCTATAGATTTTAAAATCTCTCTCCTAGAAGGGTAATGCTAAACACTACACAAACCTCACCAGTAAGTTTCCAGCACAAGCTATGCAGTACTTCTGCTATGCAAATTTGTCTAAACAACCTCCATCATTTAATATTATTTAAATTTATCACTGTGTATTCTCTTTAAAACATGTTCAATCTCAACATTTCAAGTTCAAATACAAACCTCCTTCCTCACAGAAAGAGATTTCTAATGCTTTTTGCCATAATGAGAATCCAGGGACTGGTCTCCTGGCATTACATGTCCTGAACAACCTATTGCCATTTACCTCATTTTCTTCCTTCTTGTCCCTCTCCACATAGGGACTTTCATATGGCCGCAGTGTCTCTTCCCACCACTCAGGGTCCACACGGCTCTTCCTTGTTGAGGTCATCCACACTGGATCGTATCTTTGTGTCACATCCCTGACACTCCCATCGTTGTCAAATCCCACAACATAGAAAAGCGGCTTTGTGGCATGTGTGAAGCACAGCTGGGGCTGGCCCACATTGCCATGAATACAGTCTACACAAACCCACTTGTCCTCAGGCTCAAGGAAAACCTCCAGCCACTGGTCTGTGCCCATTGCTTTCTTCACCTCCTGCTGTCCATCATCCTCATCACTAGAAATGATTTTGTTTCTCTTCCTCTGTGCTTGAGGCAAGGCTGGAGTTGTATTGTTCGCTGGCTTAGGCTCAGCTCCACACAAATTTTTTGATAGCCTTGATTCTGAAGTCTCTTGTTTTGGGCTTTTTATAGCTGTCGCCTTTGAATTCTGGGAGGCCAGTGAGCTCCTCCGCCTTTTAGGGACAATTTCAAAATCCTCATCAGAGAGATCACTCTCCTCCTCTGAAACCTCAAAGTCTGAAGCACTGCCCTCATCACTTCCACTCTCTTCCTTGTAACACACTTTGGAGGCCACTCGTCTCCGGCGGTCGTTCTTGGGCCTGACTGGCACATCTTTTTCTGCCAAACTGATCTCATTATTTGATTCTTTCTGTTCCTGGCTGCCTTTAGTCAGCTTTGATTTGTGTGTCCTTTCAATCTGGGCAGTTTTGGGTTTCTTTGGCTCCTTGTTGTTTTCTTTGCTCTCTGAGGATTTCTCATCCTGCTTGGCTTTTTTGCAGGGGCATTTTTTTGCCACAGCTTTGGGTGTTGTGGCAGAACTCACCTGCCCCTCAGAGGTGCTGCTGTGAGACAGCCTCTTGGATGAGCTCTTTCCCTGCAAAGAAACAGGCCAGGTCACTTTTTCCACCACAGCTAAGAATATGGTAAAAAAAAAAAAGACTGAAATCAGCCCAAGGTTCATGCAGATCAAAGGTTGGCAGGCACAGTCAATTCACATGTCTTAGGGACTTGAAAACTTCAGTCAACTGGCTAAAGAGAGGTGTACTCGTGCAGCAAGAGCTGCTAAGTTTTAAAGAAATGTAAACCCACTGAAACGTTAAGAAGTCTTTGCTGAGACACAGAAATGAGTAGCTTTTTTAAAGAAGAAAATTAAAAATTAAAGGTGTGCATTTTCTGCAATGTAGACAGAACCCTGGTTCATGCAGTAAGCAATTAACTGCAAGTTAACAGCCAGAAAATTTTTTTAATCCTACTAAATCAGTGACCTATTTCTTATTCCACACAAACAACAAAAACTACCTTTGGTTTTGTCTCCTTGAGAGGAATAGGCTGAAAAGACAGCACAAGGCGACACAGCAGCTGTAATGCTCGCAGAATAATTAAAAATATCTGCAAAACAGTTTGAATTGAGTAATTTAATCACAGGTCTCCAGATAAAAATACAAGAAAATAAAAAGCTACAGAATCACTTAAGTCACCAATTTGCTTTCTTCAAATGCACCCCTCCCACCACTTTGTGTATGACCTGTCACACAGCATCCAAACTCAACCAACCCTACACTTCCCCGTCTCTTACATGAACCAGCTCCTCATCATCCTGTGCAGCGTAGATGGCAAACCTCCTCTCCAGTGTTGACTGAAGGGGCTCTCCTTTTTCAGTGGAAAGCTCATCATTGACAGTGAAGGTTCCAACAAACCTGAAATACAAGATACCTACTTACTGTCCAGTGTTTGTGACTGTATTCTTGAACTTCAGAGTTCACCCTCTCCTTCTCTAAAAAGGACAGCCCTTGTCACCCTTGATTATAAAATTAAAAAATCCCACAAAAAATTGTCAATTACAGTTACCCACCTCCCTGAACCCCAGCTCTACATTCTGTGTGACAGCATGATCAGAAGAGAGTTTTACCATTTCACCAAGTTGGAAAGGTAGACAAGGCCCACTTGGCCTGTGGGCACTTGGGTGAAGCGGGTGGGGACGATGGACAGACCGATGGCGAGGAGATCTGGCTGGCTGCAGATCCTGTTCCTGTAGAAACCATTTGCTAATAAACACAGGAGGTGAACCTGAGAGAGAAAAGTTTAAAAGTGAGTGCACAAGAGATTTTCCTTTTTGAACTACTGCCCATGGTAAAGACAAGGAATACTTCACCGCTCCTTTACACAGAGAGAGGCAACAATGAAGCCTCACAAGCATTCATAGTTCTGTCTTCAGAAGAGAGTAAAGCACTGAAGCCCTTGCAAGTGTTTCCTGCTCTACAGGACTGGCAGTTTAATTCCAACAGAATGAGAAGATATCCCTCTATGGAGAAATATACATCCTACTCACATATGCTTTGAGTTAGAATTTTATAATGCACGCATTGGTGCTTCCAATTCACAGTTTAGGAGGAATCTTAACGAGCATCCGTCAGGACTACAGCCTCTTTATTTTTTCACTTCTAGCCGTGGTCCCATGCTATTTTATAAAAATTAGCTTCTTTTGATTACAAATCAGTTCAGACATTTTTATGCTCAACTGCTTCTCTGCCATGGCTCTCTCTGTGACAAATACCTTATGTGTGTCCTCACGAACCTCCTTGCTGAAACGTTTCATCATTCTCCGAAGGTACATCTCAAACTCGGCTTTTCGTTTTTCTCTGCAAAAGATTACAAAAGAAATGGATTTTGTGGGATTTCTGTGGACCTGCCTTTCTAGATTCCTGAACTGGGTCAGTTCACAAAGAGAATCCATCCCAGAGAATCTTCTGTGCACATTTAAGGAAAGGTTTAGTGACTGGCTATGTGAACAGGCTGTTAAGATTTTGCAGTAACACAATGCCATTCACCTACAGCTTTCCTTGCAGAGATCTCCTGCTGTCCTTTCACTAGAAATGAAGACAGTAAAACACGATGAAGTTACACACTTGATTTTCAAGGAAGCTGAAAAGCCTCCTCCATTCCTACCAATTTCCACTGAAGATTTTTGGTAGAATTGTCAGTGTGTAAACTGTTCTTCATCCCACAACCCTGCATCACTCAAACTCAATGGTCTGCACCAAGTGGAGATTTTCACCCAGAACACAGCAACTCAGTGACAGTCAAGACTTAGGGTATTTTTAACTTCAGTCTTTAGCAGCCCTCCACCACCTTCTTGTTCTTACCTCCTCTCTCTTCTCTTCACCTGCTCTGGGGTTTCAATCTCTATCTCGACAGGATTGCTTGGCAGCCCCACTGATGGAAGAACAGCAGCTTCTTCTAATTTATCTGTAGCAGGTTCCTGGAGTTCTGGAAAAATGAAATTTTACTAAATTATAAGTAAACATGGAATAGATTCCCAGGAAGGACTGATGATGGGATAAGAACCTACGTTTTCCTTCTCAAGTGTTCAAAGAACCTTTAAACAGAACATCGCCAGTAATTACCAGCTCCTGGATCTTCCATAACACTGTATGTGCAAAGTTACTTGAAATAACTGTGGGATGCTGGTGACCTGCTGTTGAAGAATCATTGTGATATACAAACTCTTAAAAAGTGCTTAACATGAATAAATATGCAGTTGTTACCTTCCACATCCTCCCATTCATCTTCACTTTCATCATCATCATCATCATCATCAGTATCATCTTCATCCATCTCTTTTTTAACAGATTCTGTCTTTAACTTCATCTCCTTCTGAGGACGCTTCAGTGAGTCACTGTTAAAATCATCAAAACAGTGTTAGGAAATGTAGGTGCTTGTTTACCAAAGACTAAAAATAGGGAAATAAATGAAGCATGACCTCTGCATCAGTGACAACAGATTGAATATTTGACAATCAAACCACAGAAAGAAATAAGATGAAGAAAAAGTTCCTATAGACTTGAGTGATAAATTAATTTACCTGCATGTTTCCTCTTTGATACAATTCTCTTTATTTCTAGCATTCTTTTTACTTTCTTTTATTTTTGATTTTGCCTCTTTTTGTTTTGAAGATTTGGACGTTTTTGCAGAGTTGGAAACTTCAGTATCACAATCTTCTTCCTTTTTCCTAGCTGAAGCTTTTGAGTTCTTCTTTATACTGGGCTTTTTCTCTTCAAAATCGTCTGCATGTGGCAAAAGAAATGAAGATTAATCTTAGAGGATGGAGTATCATCTCCATGGCAATCTGAAACAACATCTCCATAGACTTCATTAGAGGCAGCTACAGAAAAACGTGAGCACTCACAATATTGAGCATGTCACTGTTTGTTTATAAATAAGCAGGATTTGAACAGTGAGACTTGTTGGAGGAAAATACTTACGTAACTCACAAGAAGTACCTAAAGATTCCTATAGTCCTACCGATGGGATCGGCGGAAAACCAAGCATCGCGCTTGCCACTCACAACTTATTACCGCCTGAAGCTGCTCTAGACAGCGCGGCCGAGATAAAACAACCCCTCACGGGCTCGCTCAGCCTTTGTCAGCGCTTAGGACAGCGTGCGGGGCCCGCGTCACACGCGGGTTTAACCCGGGGTTCTGGGGCACGGACCCCGCCGCCGATAACGCCGCCCGCCAGCCCGGCGTGGCCGTCCTTCCGAGGGCGCGCCGCCCCCGCCGCCCC
>VWPU01011739.1:0-61967 GCA_013398955.1 Callaeas wilsoni
CTCCCGCAGCTCCCGCTGCGCCCCGCGCGCCGCCTCGCAGAAGTCGTCGTCGTCGCTCAGGATGTCGGTCTCCTTGATGTCCTCCTGCTCCTCGTACTGCGCCAGGTCGAACTGCTCCTCGACCCAGCGGTCAGTGTCCCCTCCCTGCGCGGGCTCTTTCTCGGGGCTGCTGCTGTGGACGGCCTCCGAGTCAATGGTAAACCTGTTTCGGGCCAGCCGCCGCCTCCTCCTCCCCAGAGACTTGCTTGGGGCTGACACTGCACACACAAAGATAAAACCCCACAGGCGTTTTACACACGGCACAACTCTGGGCAAAAGCTAAGTCCCGTCGGGGGCCCTGCGTTGGGCACCGAGCGGGCAGGGCCCGCGAGTGGCCCGGTCACTGCCACCGTCCCCGCGGCCGCAGCTCCTCAGCGCGAGGCCTCTGCGGCTGCAAAGGGAGCTTCTGCTGCTCAGATCCAGCGTGGGGATAACGGCCCTCAAGTGCTGCTCCTCCTGAGCGCCGGGCAGCCAGCCAGCACCCAGGGCATCTGCTCAGCTCAGCTTCTCACTCGCTGCCCCTGCTGCCAGCACACCACAAAATCCAACTGCTTCACACCTCGGAGAGAGAAATCTGTCTGGGCTCAGAGCAGCACTGCAGCTTTCCCAGTGGCCACCTCAGTGCTGAAGATGCTGCGCTATTTACAGGGAATTAAGTTCCCTGTCCAGGCTCTGCTATTGCCTTCCTCACCTCCTCCCTACTGGGTGAGGAAAAAAATCCCCCAAACCAGAAGAGCTATCAGAAGTTCCTTCCTCAGCATCTACTCAGCAACTGGCCCAATTAGCAAATTCCCATCTTCTGCATCAGAACATCTTCCCAAGAGGCTCCTGAGGCCAAGCAAGGGCAAATCCTGCAGCCGGAGACCCTGCAGGCACCACGGTGCTTCAGGGGCACACATGGAGCTCTGAGGTTGGAGTTTATCCCCCCCCTGCACTAAACAGCACCTCAGCACCCACAGGATAAATTTATCCAGCTCTGCCTTGGGGTTGGGGTCACATTTTAATGTCCCTGAGCCTCACAAGGTACATTAAGCACAATGGCTCAGCAGTTGCAAATTTTGTCTGGTAGGGAGAGGCCCGGACTCCAAGGTGGGATTTTAATCCCTGCAGAATTCATCATGCAAACGCCCCACGGAGCCAAACTGAAAGGATGTCTGGCATCTCCAGCAGGCTGGCCCCAGAGGCCGATGGAAGCAGCGCTGTGGGGTTCGGCCCTCATTCAACTGCCCCTCCTCACGCTGTGAGGCAGAGGGCCAGCAGCACCCCAGTGAGGAGCTGGGCTCAGCTGGTGTTGGTCTGGCCTGCCCTGGTCAGAGGAGGAACAGAAAGCCTGGTTCCCTACAGCGCTGGATCTAATGAGCAGAACAAGAAATAAACAACAGACCAGAACGAAACACGCAGCGGTGCCGTGTACTTTGCAGTTGGAAGCAAATGTTTCTTCCCTCCGTCATCTAGAATTCTGAAAATGAAAACCTGCTTTTCCCTGGGATTTTCTCACTGCTTTTGCCTGAAGTCAACTGAAAAGGAAAATCCATCGTTTAGGACAGGCCATTACAAAAATAAGAGTATCCAGTGCACGCTTCTCCAAATGTGGGAGGGAGGAGCACGTGCCCTTCAGCAACTGAGCCGAAAGGGCTCAGGTGGAGGACACCCACAGCTGCCCCTTCAAACCAAGCTCAGGGGAGCTGTCTTGCCTTGTGCATTTCAGTTCAAAAGTGCTCGGGTTACCTCAAAATTCTGTACATGCTTTCCAGAAACACGCAGCTCCTACTCTGTTCGGCTGAACCCCAGTTCAGATTAAAGTGCACGGCCAATCGGTGCTGCCAGGAACCCCATTCCCCTTCCATGCCAGAAGCTGAGCCTCGAGTGCAAAGCAAGGTAAATAGAGGCAATTTAAGGCTCTCAAAGAAGTGAAGCATGGAAAACCAGCAGTTTTTACATATACAGGAGAGAGTGCTAGTCCTAATACACAAGTGACAGACACCACCACATGTCCTACAACGGTGCTGGGGTTACTGGGATCTTGAAAGTCTGTAGCCCTACAGTACCTGCCCTGTTCATGGCTGGCCTTGCACCTTTTAGAGCACACAATCTTTTTCCACCAAAAGGAACATATTGCTGGGATGAGGGCAAACTTTCGGTTTTAAGGAGCTGTCTTCTGTGTTTGTCCCGCAGGATGGAGTGCACTGCCTTCAGAAAGTCCTTCCTGTGTTCTGGTGAGCTGAAAAAGAGGTGGGAATACAAAAGGCAGAGTTATCCCTTGGGAACTGCTAAAAGCTCGCTGTAAATGAGGTAAATAATGGCCAGTTCTGTGATTTAAGACAGTGCAAATCGACTGGCAGGCACCTCCCCAGAGGAGACGCCACTGAACTCAGTATTCTCAAAGCAAAGCTAAATTCATGGTCACTGCAGTGGGCACCCAAGGAAACCAATACCCAGCTCATTAATAAAACATTCAGCCTTTCAGCCCTCTCGAGGTTTCCTTTCCCTGCAGTGCCACCCACACTCGGCAGTGTCCCATACACGTCCAGCTGACCCCTGGTGGCTCAGTCAATCTGTGCCTGCAAACACACCCCAAGCACAGCTCCTGCAACTCTTCCCAAAAGTAGGAACTGGCGTGGCATCAGCTCTGTTGGATCCTGATGAACTTGTGCTCCAGGTTCTTATCTGAACCCTAAAAACACACCAGGGCAACGACGACCACAACAGTGGATGTTTGTTTAATGAAAGGCAGCGTCCCAAGAGCAGAGGTTGGGACCTGGTGCCATGAAAGGAACCAGCTGAACACAACACCTGCCATAAAGATTCAATGCTGCAGTTCAACTGGAAAATTGCCATGAGGCTTTTCCCATAAAGGTGCAAAGCTGATCAAGTTATATGCCTTTATTTTCAGAGATTGTACAAAATTCTACCTTTCCAGAAGTAAGGTTTTAACAGCCTCTCCCCACTTTCCCTACTGGCTGTTCCCAGACTGCCTCAAAGGAAAGACACAGGCAAGCAGGGATGCAGAGATGCAGCTGCCATGGGAAACAGGGAAACCCACTTACCTACAGCAAAGGTGAAATGTCCTTTCTGGCCTGCCCTCAGACTCAGATTTGACATGGACAATCTCACACACGGAATTGGTCTCTGCATCTAAAGGGAAAACCAAGGAGAACTTCATGTCTACCTTCCCATTTAACTCCAAAGTATTTATTCCATGATTCCATGGAGGCCCCCAGCCCACACATTAAAACCCTGCCAGATTCCAGCTGTGGGAACATTACCTGCACTGGCCAGGGCCCGCACCTGCAGCGCTTCCAAAGGGATCATGTGGCGAAACCGGAACGGATCCCAGTCTTCATAAATTGAGGCTCTATGTGATCCTCCCTGGAAGGATTTCAAACACTGTCAGGAAACGAGACACCCTGGGGCAGGCAGACAGTCCTGTGCTCCGTGCTGAGGGCTCCCAGCCACAGACCTGCTGCAATCCTGATTTGCTCACCCCAACACCGCCCTGAGGGGCCTCTCTGCAGAGACCTTGCTGAAATCTGGGCTAAAGCAGCCCTGAGGCCCATCAGCTCTTACCAACAGCCTCCAAAGTCACCCAGCCCAGCCCTGCGTACACACACGCTCGGGAGTACATCGGAGTTTTGCTTTTCACTCTGAAGTCACCCTGGGCCAGCTGCCTTTCCCCAAGCAGGCACCTCGAATCCTTCACAACTTTCACTATATCACTACAAACTGTGCCCCCACTGCAGCACTGTCAAGCTCAGCTTTGACTTGGAATCCCAAACTCCAGCGGGATTCCTGAGCCGCTCCTGATGTAGTTGAGAGCAGCCAGGACTGGCTTGGTGGCACACAACACCCAGGGCACCCTGAGGGGTGACAAACATTCATCAGCTCTCACACACTGACCAAAGAATCAAAGCCAAGAGACACATTCACAGGGACATCTTCATCCAGGACAATCCACCCCACGGCAGGGAATGGATGTGGCAGGCAGGCAAAGGATAAAGGAATGCTTGCTGTGCCCAGCTCCTCGGACACCAGGGACCACACATGCCAGAGCACATTCCAGCTCCAGAGCTTTGTAAAAAGCAAAACTCCATCATAGCCCCAGAAATGCCCACAAAATCAAACACACAGTCTCTGCAAACTTACAAGCTTCTTCTTCTGTTTGGAACCATCCTTGTACACAAGGACCACGGCAGTTTTGAACACTGGAGGAGAAAGTTAGAGACAAAAGCCATGGAGTCACAGAATCCCAGAATCCCGAGATGGCTGGGTTTGGAAGGGACCTCTAGAGATCACTCAGTCTAACCCCTTCCATGGCAGGGTCACCTGGAGCAGGTGACACAGCAATTTTGGAATTTGGGCTTTTTGGGCTGTCTCCAGAGATGGAGACTCCAGCCCCTCCCTGGGCAGCTGTTCCAGGGCTCTGCCCCCTCCATGGACACAAGTTCTTCCTCAGGCTGGGCTGGAACTTGTTGTGTTTCAGTTCATGGCCATTGCTCCTCATCCTGTCACTGGCACCACTGAGCAGAGCCTGGCACCATCCTCTGACAGCCCTGGGGGACATTTGTGTGGAGTGATGGGATATTTGTGTGGANTTGTTGTGTTTCAGTTCATGGCCATTGCTCCTCATCCTGTCACTGGCACCACTGAGCAGAGCCTGGCACCATCCTCTGACAGCCCTGGGGGACATTTGTGTGGAGTGATGGGATATTTGTGTGGACTGATGGGACATTTGTATGGATTGATGGGATATTTGTATGGATTGATGGGATATTTGTATGTATTGATGGGATATTTGTATGGAGTGATGGGATATTTGTGTGGACTGATGGGATATTTGTGTGGACTGATGGGATCCCCTCTCAGCCATCCCTTTTCCAGAGTGACCAGGCCCAGCTCCCACAGCCTCTCCTCAAGAGAGTCCATAGGGCTTGGAATAAGTCTCCTCTATTCCCAAGCACACGAACCTTTCAGCTGAGCCAGAAAAGCTGCACTGCAGCACAGACACAAACCCACGTTTAAGTTCCAGCCAACCTTGGGGAAGGCCATGCTCAGTTACTTTTGCTATCTGCTAAGGCACAGCTGACAGTCTTTAAGGCATCTGAAACAGAAGTCCTGGGATACAAACCAAATGCTGCCAGCTCAGGTTCCTTCTTCCACTTGCCCAGGGAAGCAGGAGGGTTCAGCCATATCACTGTGTTATGCAGGAGCAAGTCCCCCATGGAAAGGTCGGCGACCTGCCAACACCAACACAGGCACAAAGGCAAGGGTTTTAATCAGCTCGAGAAATCTGACGTGAGTTTTCAGCTCACAAAAACTTGCCTGAAGTCTAGTCCTGAACAAAATATCCCCCCCCAGCAAACTTCTAGACTGTTTCATCAGCTGACTGCAAACGTGCAAACAGACCATGACATTTAGCAACAGATGCATGTAAACCCTTAATTAATGAGCATAAATTAGGGTAAACTAAACTCAGAGTCCACCTCTTTAAAGTCAGGGCCAAAACCAGATGTGTTCTCTGCCTTTTGCTTCCTTTTTCGATTTTTCTCCTTACCAGTTTCTTTCTATTTTGCTGGAATATTTAAGCACGTATTTGGTTTCGGGTAAAGTTTAGAGACTGCATCAGGTGCAGAGGTCAAAGCACCCCCTCCCCACAGTTGCTGTGGCTCTTGACTTTGTCCAAAGGCTCCTCTGTGGACACCACATTGCTGGGAATAGACTAATACAGGAGTTCCCAACCACTGGGAGATGCAGCAACCAGACCTTTCTCCCTGTGGTCCCCCAGAGTGACAAACCGAGGGCTATCCCCAGGCCAGGGGATGCTATCCCATCCCTCCACCCTCCCCTCAGTGAAGTCTGAGTTCAATTCAATTCAGGTCTGGAACTGAGCTGGGATTTATCTGTTTGCACCAGGATCTACTTCAGTGGCACAGCAGGAAAGGTAAATACTGGATCTGGTTTAACAGGCACCACAATAACAGCCCTTTCCTCTGTAAATCTCATTGTCTGTTACCTCTTTTTTCTCCCCTGTTTGTTCTGCTATGAGTTGGTCAAAGACTGCCCCATATTCTTCATGGATCTTCTGCATTTCATTAATGTGGCTGGCAACTTTGTTCATTGTTTTGATGGCCACTGGAAGAGAGACAGAGAGACGGGGTGAGCAAAAGGGAATTTTAACCCTCCGAGAGGAAGGGAGGGGAGGCGGTTCAAGAGCAGAGACGAACCAGGGAAAAGTGGGGTTAACTCCTTACCATCGAGGTGATAATGTTCTTCACTGTCCACGTCAGTGAGCGCAAAGAGCTCCTTGAGCAGGAGGGGGTATTTGAGTATCCTCTGGATGGGTTTGATGAGGTAAGACTCCAGGGTGGAGGAGTGCTGCCGGCGCGGGTTCTGGGCGTCCAGGAATGCCTTGAAAGCAGTGTCTGTCTTGGCTGCAAGATTCAAATGAAGCCATTGGATCAATCAAAAATCGTAACTGCTGCCCTGAGAAAGCGACTTTTCCAGGTTTAAATTGGTTTATCCGGAGACATTTTGCAAGGAAGAGCAGATTTATTGGGCCTGCAGAATTAGATTTACGCCCTCCAGGATTTGAGTCACTGACACTCTCCCCGGATGTGCTATTTAGGATTTCACAGCAGGCATCCACCTCCAGCACGGGCAATTTTTAATTTCACTATCCATGACAGAATTTCCTGAGTGGGAAGGGCCCCAAAAGGATCACCCAGTCCAACTCCTGGCCCTGCACAGACACCCCAACGATCCCACCCTGTGCATCCCTGACAGCGCTGTCCCAAGGCTCCTGGAGCTCTGGCAGCCTCGGGGCCGTGCCCCTTCCCTGGGGAGCCTGGGCAGTGCCCAGCACCCTCTGGGGAAGAGCCTTTCCCTGATACCCAACCTAAACCTCCCCTTGCACAGCTCCAGCCCTTCCCTGGGTCCTGTCCCTGTCCCAGGGAGCAGAGAACGGAGCTGCCTCTCGAGAGGAGCTGAAGACAGCAGGAGGTACTTCTGGCCTGGCAACTACCTCAGAGCAGCACAAACTGTTTTCATCATCTGTTCCTTTTAAGCAAAGCCTCAGATTGGACATTTGTGAGAAGTCACTGCTTCTAAGCCCCGGTGCACCCACAATATTGGCAAGTCTGGTTCTTGTAACCTCATTAAACCTTAAAATGCAGCACTGAGTCACAACAACCATCAGGAGCTAGTGAGAGGCAGGAGCAAGTGAGAGGCAGGAGCAGTAAACTGAGGCTCCTGCACCAGATTTTGGGAGCACAGGCAGACTGGACCCCTGATTGCCATCATCTCTTCTTACCTGACTGCTACTGAATTTATAAAACTGCCATTTTCTCTTTTGCTCCCTCCACTGGAGCATAAGGAGGGAAGGAAGGAGGAGGTGGTATTTATAGTCATATAAATTATTCAGTGCAGGAGCAATTCCACACAATTGCTTTTATTAGAGTCATGTCCCCTGCCGGGGCTGGGGGGTTTTTTGCAGACAATCACCTGATTTCAACACCGCAACTTCAGTTTCAAATGCAAAAGCCACCTGCACCTCAGCTGAGGACACCAAGTGACACCTGAAATACACTCCCAGGCTTTTGAAGAGATTTATCTCTGGAATAGAATTTTAAGTTCCGTTTATGCCGTAATTCAAGCACAACACCTTCTCATCTATAAATACAGTCAGCAATGGGAAAAAAAAAAGGAAAATAACCACATCTACCTAGTCTACAGCTTTAACATTAGGGTCCAATAAAATAATGCCAAAAGAAAGCACGAATGTGACTAGCAACAAATCATTTATTTATGTATTCCACAGAGCTGCCAAGTATTCTTTGCAGCACAGGGAATAAAAGTTTTACAAGCAGAAATGAAAAAAGGAAAAGTGCACAGAAAAACACATACCAAAAAAACCCCCAAACCAACCAAGAAACAAAAAAACTCAAAATTTTTGATTGTCAGACATCCAGATGTTCTTTGAAAAATAAGAGTTCCTCCCTCAATGGCATTGCTGCTACAACTGGAACCATTTGTTTGTTTAATGCCTTGGCCAAAAAGGAATTGCACGAAGCACTGGTAACTCCAGGAGGTTTACACTTCCACGGGGGAAAACATTCCTGCCAGGCAAGCTGGCCCAGGAGCCAGACCACAGGTCTTTCATCAACAGCTCAGCAAGCCAAGCTCTGCTAGGAATTCTGACAAGGAAACTTCTCACGCAAATTGGAATGAAGGCAAGAGGAAAGAGAACGCTAAAATATTTCGACAGCTTCCATAAAACATTCTCCCAGGCTGATCCTCTCCTAGTGGCTGCCAGTGCTCCACCACATGGGCCAGGGCTTCCATGGGATTACCACCAGCAAGGATTCCTGGCACAAACTCCAGGAGGACCCAGAGGTCACTACGGAGCCACCATTCCTGGTTCCAGAGCACACAGCGACCCACTGGCACAAAGCCTCGATGTGATTCCCATTTAGGGAATCTTCCCACATCACTGGAAACAAACCAAAAGTGGCAAGGGAGAACGAACAAAGTGTGGGGAGAGAAAAACTGCAAGAAGGGTAAGCCACCTCTTGTAATGAGCTGCTCAGGTGTCACCACGGGGTGGTCCCACAACACCCACGGCACAGAGTGCTCCGGGAGCCTCTCCTCCTTAACTCCCTACTCCAAAGGCTCCTGGAGAGCAGCCAGGCACGTGTGTGCCCCCATTGCTGCCCTCAGAGGTTTGGGGTGCAGTGGCCACAACCAACGCGTGGCTGTGACGACTCCGGAAGGGGCTCTTACCTTTCACCAAGACTTTGGGGACTTTCGTGTGGCTGGCACAGAAGGCACTGTACAGCTTGAACCTGTCAGCGTAGTACAGAAAGGATCCACCCAGGGAGAACAACACTTTCTGGGATTAAAAGAAAAAAAAAAGCCATTAGTAAAAAGGCATTTAGTTGCTTTGCCTTCAGCCAGGTCATCTGAAGCTTCCATCCAGCCTCTGGAGGACAGGCCAATGCAGTTTTAGTGTGTTTGCACACCGGGACATCACTGCTGGAGAGAGCCCAGAGGAGGCACCACGATGACCAGAGGGATGGAGCAGCGCTGCTGGGAGGAAAGGCTGGGAGAGCTGGGGTTGTTCAGCCTGGAAACGAGAAGCTTTGGGGTGACCTCACTGCGGATTTCCAGCGCCTGAAGGGAGCCTGCAAGGAAGATGGAGAGAGACTCTTTACAAAGGGCTGGAGTGCCAGGACGAGGGGGAATTGCTTCAAACTAAATGAGAGTAGGTTTACATGGCACATTACGAAGGAATTCTGGCTGTGAGGGTGGGGAGGCCCTGGCACAGGGGGCCCAGAGAAGTTGTGGCTGCCCCATCGCTAGAAGTGTCCAAAGCCAGGTTGAATGGGGCTTGGAGAAACCTGGGATAGTGGAAGGGGTGGAACTGGGAGATCTTTCAGGTTTCTTCCACCCAAACCACTCTGTGACTCCATGATTCCTCCACCAAGAAACAGGCCCTGCCCTGGAGTGTGGATTCAGCCTCTGGAATCAGCAGCATCAGCCAAGCCCCGTGCTGGAGGCAGCACTAACTCCACGGGGACTGGGCTCCCAGCTCCAGAGCTCATGTAAAAGCCTCGCTGATCTCAGCAACGGCCAGAGGCCACAGAGACGACTGCATGTGTCTGAGCCAGCAGTGGATCAAGGCTCTGACGGGCTGCAAGCAACGCTCATCCCTCACAAACACACCAAGGTGTTCACCTGCGTGGAAATGAGTCGGTGCTCAGGGTCACACAATCCCAAAATGTCTCGGGAACCAGACAGCACCTGGTGGGAGGCTGAGACCGCACGTGGGCAGCTTGGGGACAGGGAGTGGGAGAGAGGGAAGCGAACTGCAGAACCGAAACCACAGCACCCCACACTTCACAGCCTGCTCTCAGACAGGGCCCGGGGCAGAACTGAAAGTGAGCTCGGTGCAGTTTTTACGGGAAGAGCTGGAAGCAGCAGCACGCAGGAGACGGAGTTTTCTCCGGAAGGACCCTTCACTGGCACTCCTGCCTTACAGCTCAGAGCACACAGGGGCCACAGAGGCTGCCTGCAGGAAAAAGTGTCTCTGCTCTCCATGAAGGGCACATTCCCTACGAGCCAGAGCTGTGTTTTAGTTTAGGCAGTCATGACTGAGGCTCATGCCAAACACCTGATGGCAAAGACACATGTGCACAAAAAGGCAAATTCTTTCAACAGTTCTTCCAGGGTTGTGTGTTAGCTGAAGAGCAATCTCAGAGCAAGAATTATTATTATTATTAATTATTAACATTATTATTCATCCTGTCCTTTACCAAGGTGAGTGCTCAGAGCCAGAGTGGAATTCCCCAAAGAAAAAACATTCTATCATCTCCGTGCCATGCCTCCAGCACCAGTACCGCTGCATTAGACACAAAATTAAATTTGTGTTTCCATTTCTACCTGTGAAGATGCACACCTGCTGAAAGCCAGCAGTATTTGCCATTACAAAGTGCAACTACAAAATTCCATGTATCTTTCTGATCTGTAGCCCCAGAGGACTCCTGAACATGAGACTTGTCAGGGCAAAGATTTTATGTAACTTTCCATTTCTGGCATTTCCTGACAGCTCAAGGCAAGAAATCTGGCAGAAGGGCAAGAATAGAACCCAAAAGCACATGGTTTCTAGTGCTCTATATGGCTAAATGTAGCATAAACTACAATTGCAGCAGGATAATTTTTCAGCAGCACCAGCATCAGTTGAAAATTAATCTTAAATGGAAGTAGGTGCAGGTTTTTACATGAACAGTGGGAACAGTCAGAAAAATATGATGGAGAGTGTTAAAGGTCTCCTCAAAATTTAAACGAGACAATGCAAACAATGTGTTTTTAGATGTATAAAAGTTAACAACTATTACCTTAAATTGCTCAACTTTTTCAAGCTTTTCCAGGTCTGGAACCAGCCTTACTCCATCTTCCAGAGTTTTCAAGAACTCTACCTGGAATGCTACCATTTCAGTCAGATTCCCAAAGAGAACATCCAGCTAATAAAAGGAAAAAAAAAAAAAATCAGAATGCTGAAAATACCACTTTGAGGCTAAATTGCGTTTTCTAGAATGCGGCAATTCTCAGCCCAATTGTATAATGAGGAACGATGTCAGGAAAAAACAAGCTGCAGACACTATCGAGCAGCACCTTGATGCTCCACTCAATCCATTATTTGAAAGAAATGGAGTTCAGTGAAATTAATTTCAGACAAGCAAAGATCAACATACCTCATCTGGTGTGAGGAAGGTTTCTTTTTGTAGAGGCTTCAGGTATCTCTCCATCAGACAATTCAAGTCCTAAAAATTCAGAAAAAGATTCCCATGTTGGTCCCTCAGACTGCCTCTGGGTATCTACTGAGGTGGCAAATGATGCTTACCTAATCTGAGAATTTTTCCTTTTTGCACACAACACGAAACAGTCGGATTTCACACAATTTAAGACAGGAAAAGGAGACATTTACACATTTCTAGTTACAAAATCAACACCAGATCTCAGTGAGCAGTAACTGCACACCAGCTAAGCCATTTCACAACGCCAGCTCAGGCATCTGGAAACGCCTTATTTCGGCGGTTTAAATTCTATTTTAGGCACAGATTGTAGGCCAACAGATACACACACAAAACACAGCTCGGAGGTAGCAGGGAAGAAAGCGAGAGAGCTGCCCAGGAAAGCTGAGGCTGAGCCCCCTCACCTTGACATAGGTGCGCTCGGTCTCCAGGAGCTCACAGATGACCTTCCTCAGCTTGTCTGCGTCCGTGAGCTGCCTCATGGTGGCCAGCTGGGGCCCTGCACAGTCCTGGGGGGGAGCACTGCAGTCAGAGGGGTTCATTTCATGCAGACTGCGACAGAAAGCAGCGACCTGCTCTGTGCTCTTTGGAGAGAAGGGAGAGGAAAGAGCAGCGGTAATACTTGAAATAAGAGCCAGAGGAACGATGGGGATGAGAGGGGTTTGCAGCTGAGCAGTTGCAACCTGGGGACTTTTTAACAGGCACCACAAGTGTCTAATCTGTCTCTCTGTGACTGGGGATAAAGGGGAAAAAAAGGAGTTGCAGAATTCAAATTAATTGAAGTGCTGTTCAACTACATTCCTGGTTTCAGACACACGTGAATTTTAATTAAAATAGGCTCATCTAGCACTTCAGATTGACAAACTCGCAGAGAGGCCCAAGAACTGGGAACCAAAAATGCCTGTGCAAACAGAACACACACCCCAGCCCCCTGCCATTTCCCCAGTCCGGGCTGCAGCAGCCCTGTGAACAGCTCTGCTAACACACAGGCAGAAACCGTTCACGCTGGGGTTTGGGGAAGCAGAGCCTCCCTGCTGAAGGCCCCCCAGGCTCCCAGCACAAGCTCTTTGGGAAAGCAGCTGGATCCCTAAGCTGTGTCTGGAAATGTGCCTCGCAGGGTGAACTTCTTCCCCATAAGTGCCGTTTCCCAGAGCTGCTCCATCTCGCTGCTTTCTTTAATATTTAATCAGCTGCCTATATAAAAAGCCAGTTATCCTCACTTCACCCCCTCGTGTTAGATCATTTCCTCACATCTTTCATTACACCGAAGAGTTTGGAGCAGGAATAGTCTCTGGTGTCAGTGACGACAGCCCCGGGCTCCCAGGATTGCCAAGGCAGCCGTGGGCTGTCTCCATCCCTCCCAGAGACCTGGAGGGAAAAGAGCTGCTCCGGTGACCACACCTGATAATCCTGCAGGGGATCTCAGTCCAGGTTCCCTGATTTCCCAGCACTGCTTCTATAGCCCCCCAGTTCAGGAATTTCTCCATGGAAAGGGTGGCCAGGCGCTGGGAGGGGCTCCCAGGGAGGTTTGGAGTACCCGTCCCTGGAGGTGTCCAAGGAAGGCCTGGAGGTGGCACTCAGAGCTCTGGGCTGGGGACAAGGTGGGGATCGGGCACAGCTTGGACTCCATGGGCTCAGAGGTGTTTTCCAACATGGATAATTCTGTAACTCTGTGAAATAACTGACCCAGTTCAACCAGAGAAATGCAAAGAAAGTAGAGCAGAGAAAACTAAAGAAAGGAAAAAAAAAAGGGGGAAAAAAGAGAAAATAAAGCACATCTCCACCTTGCAGCTTGGAGACAAAGCTCCGCCCCGGGACATCACTTCACTCCCACCCACTGGTCGTTGTGATCGCCACATTTTTTAAGCCATGCAGTCTGCTCACACAGAGCTATTTCCTGTCCATGCACCTACAGTCCCTGCTAGGACAAGGAAGGATTTCCCTCCTCTTTCCTCAGAGGTCTTTTAAGGCTGCAAATGCTCCCCCGAGGTCCCACTGCACAGCACACGAGCAAAGATGCTCATTACACAAAGGATCACTTTCTCCAGGACACAGGCGTAAGCCAGGAACTCACTGCAACTGCCTGTCTATACAAAAATGCCTCTTGGACACACTTTATTCAATGGTGTGTATAGGGAATATATTCATCTTCAGTTTCTGAGCTTTAACTCAGACGTGGAAGAAAGGAAAAATACTGCAAGTTGAGGACAGGAGGAAGCCGTGAGTTGGACCAGTCCATCTCCAACTCACTCTGCTCCTGGCATGTGTCACTGAGATTTGAGATTTATTAGTCTTAATTATTTAATAATTCCTGTTATTTCTCAGCAAGGGTCCACCTACACCAGTACAAAGCCCACCCAAACTTTTAGATTAGATCCGCATCAGATTTCAGCAGGTGCGACCTTGATCCCAACAGCCCCAAATCCCCAAAGGGCAGTAGGTGAAAGCCTGGCTCCAGCACAGGCTAAAACACCTTCCCAAGTCCCCTGCTCTGCTGGGAAGACACAGAGAATGGACAGCTCAGATATGATAATCTCAGCCTGCAGAGACCCAGCACAGGCAGCGTTTGGCTCAGCGATGCTTGGCTTTGCTAGCACTACTTGAGGAAGACACGTCCAGTGGTGCTTTGCTTTAAGACCTGAATGTACAAATAAAACCAGTTCTAATGCATAAAGCACAATCTGGAATCCAACCCCAAAATAAACCAAGTGTTTCAAGCAGTTCCTGCCTGCTACCCCACAGATCCTCCCATCCTGTGCACGCTCCTGCAGGGAAAGATGGGTCACCCAGAAAAAGACAGCGAAAATCTGCTCCGGGCCAGAAACACCAGCTCAGCACTGAAGTTGAAATAACTCACGGAGGCATGTGGTGTGCCCCAGCAAGAGCAGTTACGCCCATATGGCAGGAAGGAAGTGTGGAGGACTTCCCAAAGCCTTATCTCCACTTGTGCACGCTCAGTAAACCGCTCATGAACTCCAGCCACGGCCAGCGCCGCCTTCCCACCGCCCTGCCCCACATCTCCTCGGGAGCTGCCCACACTCACCCCACACTCTTGGGACAAAGAGTCTCCGGCACAATCGTGTTCACAAACCTGTTCGCTGCACAGACAGTTGTGGTGTGTGACCCCCAGTGAGTGGGGAGGGCTCCCAAGGTGTCTCCTCAAGGCTGAGGGCTCCTTGCCCCCACAGAGCCCTGGTAAGTGATCGGGACTTGCTGAACTTTGAATTCTTAGCCAAGGCATATAAAGCATTGGCTGTGCACGTATAATCCTTCAGACATAAAGCACTGACCAAGTCTGGGACTAGAGCAGATCCAGCTGCACCTAAACCCCTCTTTGAGCTTAGCAAACAGCTCCTTTCTGACCCTCATTGCTCAGCGGGAGGTTGCAGTAAACAACCAGGTGAGCCTCGCCATCAAGCCTTGTTAAACCACCATCGTACTGACCAGCAAACCCGGTTACCTTACCAGCTCATACCAATAAAAAATATTGGTGCTTCTCTCCTAGAACTGAAACGCACGACTCCACCTGCAACAACTGCTGTGCTTCATCCCTGAGCACAATCCTGTCTACCCAGTACTCCCTTTAAAAAATCCATTTCCAGACACAAAGCAGACACACATCGCACACGGGGGGCTTCAGGGCACAGCTATTTTGGTGAAAACTCTTAAGAAGATTTCACAAAAACCTCTCTGTCCCCATTTTCCCAGAGAAAGTGGGTAGAGTAGGGAAGGTCTGAACAGAAAAAGATCCTTTTATCTCCCTGCACCAGCTCCGCCAGCAGTGACAATGACAGCACTAAATGAGGATTTCTCTAGGAGAATTACGGCATCACACTTCAGGCACAATCCTGCAGGCAATCCCTTCAGGCAAGCTGAAAATGAGACTGAGGGCTGCCACAGCTGGGCTGGAAAGTGGAGTTCACAAACACATTAACCCCACCTCGGGAAGGGGCTCAGCAGAGAAGCCAAGCTCGCATCCTTCCCATGGAGAAGGATCAAGGACATTCACAAGCACGGGGCCGCTGCCCACAGTGGGGAGCTTCGGCTGCCCAGTAGGGTTGAAAGCCATTTCCTCCTGTGTTTGCATGCAAGGACATCCAGGTGCCCAGGCATCAGGCAGCTCGTCCCTGGAACAGCACGGAGCCCCTCTGGACAGCACTCTCCAAGCGGCAGTGCCCTCCCAAACAAAGCAAGGCAAACCGCATCCTTTCAGCACTGCCAGCGCCGTGGCACGGCAACAAAGAGCCTCTGCAGGGCACACGCGCTACAGCTCAGCCTGGAATTCGGAACCTGCGAATTAACCAGCACGACAATCCCGTAAATGCCGGTTCCTGAGCCCATCCCCTTGGATCCGCTCACCAGGTACAGCATTCGGTACAGGGAGTCCCCGTCCCTGCCGGCGCTCTCGCTCCGCAGCTTTCGGTTCCCCCTCCAGAGCGCCGACATCGCCGGAGAGGCAGCAGCACAGCCCCGGTGCTGCCCATCCCCAGCTGCTCCGAGCGCCTCTCCCACTCCTCCCAGGCACCCCGAGCCGCTCGGCGGGGCGTGCGAGCGGGGCAGGGCAGCGCAGGGCAGCGCAGCGCAGCGCCCACCCTCCCCCGTGCCACCTGCTCACCGCAGCCGCGGGTCCCGCGCCGGGCCCGCACAGCCGGGCACCGCTCCGGCGGAGGGGCTGGAACGCTGCGAGACGGGCGAGGGCAGCCGCAGGATCAGCGTGCGCTGCCCGCGGCCGAGCAGGAGCCCGCTGGCTGCCGGCGGCGCTGCTCGGGAATAGCAGACGTCGGGAGGGGGACGCGGCGCCGAATTAAAAGAACTTAAAAGAGCCGGTTCTGCCGCTGGGAAACCGACCCCGCAAATCCGCCTTTTAATCCTTTCACGTCTACTGCAACACACTGAAGGTTTGGAGACTTATGCTGGTCTCCAGTAATGCTGCAGAGAGCAGCCGACCTACTTTTCTTGGAAAAAATCCCTCCAAGTGGCACAGGCGTGCACACACAGAGCCCATCAACCACGCTCCCCCAAGCACCACTGCTGCCAGGTAATTGCCTTTACTGCCGCAGGCAGATGTCTGCAATTAGCAACAGGGAGAAGAAACCAGTGTCCTGCAGTAATGGTAACTGGTGACACTTCTTACAACACATCCCTAATTAAATTCAAAGGACCACGACAGGAAAATACACAAAGACTGATTTTGAGATGCAATACAGCACCCATTTTAGCCTTTGGCAACCTGCAACTCCTATATATCAGGAATAGCAGGAACTCATATACTCAGTTTTCTGGGTACCCACTTTGAACCTCAATATTGAAAAGGCAAAAATAATCAGGTCACCGCAGGGTCAAGTAATCGTAGAAGAAATTACTCTGCTATGAAACGTTTCTGATGTTCTGTCGAATAGAGGCTGAAGAAGGGGCATTCCCCCCCATTTCATAAACAGCCTGAAATTTGGTGCTAGATGAAAAAAAGCCTGAAAAGGTGGCAGGGAGCAGGATTTCCTTTCCCTCCCAGCCCTCTTCTCCCCTTGGCTCCTACACGGAATGGGGACAGAAAGGAAAGCCAGAAGCCCATCCCAGAGCAAAAACAACTTGCAGAAAACCTCAGGCCAGTGCCAGTTGCGTGGCTTAAGGAAAAGGGTTGCAGCTGGAAAGCGCCTTGCTTGCTACCCTTGACATGGATGTCATCCCAAGAGATAAGAGGGTGAAATTAGATAGGGAGCGAGTCCAGAGAACAGCAGCTATCCCACACCACTGACACCGCAGCCCACCTTGGAAAAGCGTTTCCAGTATTCTACCAGAACAGACACAGCCACCTCATCGTCCCTCATTCTATAGAACAGAATCATTACTTTGGCAGCAGCCATGGAGAAGAAAGCTCTGCGTTATCAGGCCTTTAGCCTACACAGAAGACAAGCTTCTCAGAGAAGGGAGGAACCCTCGGAGCTCCTGCTGTACCTCCAAATCCTTCAGCACCACCACAGCTTGGAGGCTTTTGCAGATTAAGAAGCAAAAGCACCACTCCTAAGGAAACACACACCCACGTGCACACATGCCCGGCTGGGGGAAGGGACAGAGGCAGCTGCAGCCAGGAGGAGGAGGAGGAGGAGGGAGGGCACATTCCAGTGCCTCCTGTGTCACATAGCCCCCTGCCACCTGCCTGACAAAGGTAGCAGGGACCAAGCCCAGCTTTTGGCGAGATTTCCCCCACTTACCGTCACGCAAAGCCTGTGCTGGAGAGCAGGTGAAACACGGGCTGTGAGCACCTCGCTGCTCTCCTCTTCCCATGAATCATTAATGCTGCCCCTGGATCTCTTTGCTGGCTGGAGAGCCAGGGAGCTTCCTGGGGAAGCTGGGAGCTGTCCCTCTCTGCAGTGCTCCGTGGGCATGGATGGAGCCCTGCCCCAGGATCAGCACAAGACACCCTAAAGGCCATTTTGGGATCTCCAGCTCCTAATGCTGCCTCTGTGCTGGAAGGAGGGGAGCTCTGCATTTAGCTGGGGAGCTCTGATGCTGGCAAAATGGGAACATTCCCCTGCTGACCAGCAGTGAATGGATGGGAGTGCTCCTGCCCTGCTGCAGCCAAGAAGGGCAGAAAAATAAAGGGAGTCTGCCCTGAGTTCCACCATCCAAGGCTGGGACTGTGGCAGCGATGGGATAAAGGGGAACGTGGCACGAGGGCAGAGCCTGCCCCTTCCCACGTACAGAAATAACCCCTGTGAAACAGCCCTGAGGACATCACCTTAATCTTCTGTGCCATAATCCCAGGAGCATGGAAAGGTGTGGGAGTGCATGGACAGGAAAACACCTTCGTTGCTCTCCTCACCGTCGGTGACTTCCCATGGAAAAACACACATTGCAAGAATCCTTCCTCCCCACGCACATCAGCTTTCCCAAGCACACAGAAAAACCAAGGGATTAGGAAAACCTTCAGCTGAGCTTTTTTCCTTCCCCACTACCATATACTGGAAATTTCTATAGCCATTGCAGAATACTTTGGAGGTTTCTACAGTCAGCAAGGAGGGCACTGAGTACAGAGCGGGGACAGCAGCACCCCTGAGTTTGCCAAACTGAGTAGGTTAGATATATTCCATAGGTATTTGTGTCCTTTATTTGTGGGAGAACATTTCAAGCAGTTTGAAACAGAAAAAAAAAAAGCACCTCACTCCCCTTCACCCCACACAAATAGAGATATTTCTGTATCCCAAAAGGAAACACACAGTGATGTCAACATTTCACTGCCAGTCAGGCAGAAGCTCCTCCCGTTGGAAACCAGGGCTCCTTGGAGCTGGAAGTTACTCCTCCAGGATGGAATATTAAGCATTAAAGCTGCTAACACCCATTTCTCAGTTTGCCTAAATCTGCTGAGCTGCAGAGCTAATCGGGTAATCCTTACGCCTTGTGCAGGCAATTACAGCTCCGAGCATCCAGGAGACAAGAGGCAAACCCCCAGCCTGCGCACAGCTCAGCCACGGAAAGCCCTGGAAAACCCACGGAGAGCACTGATTCCCCAGCAGCCACGTGCTGTGCTCCCTGCTCTGCCACCGCTTCCTTTGACAGAACACACTCTGCTCAGAGCATATGAAAATCCCACATATTTACAGTTAGAAATCCCAAACTATCAACAAACACCTCCACTTACTGAAGAAGTTTACAGTTAAAAACCCCAAACTATCGACAAACATTTTCACTTACTAAAGAAGTTTACAGTTAAAAATCCTGAATTATCAACAAATACCTCCACTTACTGAAGAAGAAATTTACAGTTAAAAAATCACAAAATATCAACAAGCATTTCCACCTACTGAAGAAGAAATTTACAGTTAAAAACCCCAAACTATCGACAAACATTTTCACTTACTAAAGAAGTTTACAGTTAAAAATCCCAAACTATCAACAAACATCTCCACTTACTGAAGAAGAAATGTACAGTTAAAAATCCCGAATTATCAACAAACACCTCCACTTACTGAAGAAATTTACAGTTAAAAACCCCAAACTATCAACAAACATCTCCACTTACTGAAGAAGAAATTTAGTTAAAAATCCTGAACTATCAACAAACATCTCCACCTACTGAAGAAGAAATTTACAGTTAAAAATCCCAAACTATCAACAAACATTTCCACCTACTGAAGAAGAAGTTTACAGTTAAAAATCCCGAACTATCAACAAACATCTCCTCTTACTAAAGAAGTTTAGTTACAAACCCCGAACTATCAACAAACATCTCCTCTTACTAAAGAAGTTTAGTTACAAACCCCGAACTATCAACAAACATCTCCTCTTACTAAAGAAGTTTAGTTACAAACCCCGAACTATCAACAAACATCTCCTCTTACTAAAGAAGTTTAGTTACAAACCCCGAACTATCAACAAACATCTCCTCTTACTAAAGAAGTTTACAGTTAAAAATCCCAAACTATCAACAAGCATTTCCACTTACTAAAGAAGTTTAGTTAAAAACCCCAAACTATCAACAAACACCTCCACTTACTAAAGAAGACGTTTACAGTTAAAAATCCCAAACTATCAACAAGCATTTCCACTTACTAAAGAAGTTTAGTTAAAAACCCCAAACTATCAACAAACATCTCCACTTACTGAAGAAGAAGTTTACAGTTAAAAAATCACAAAGTATCAACAAGCATTTCCACTGACTGAAGAAGAAATTATTTGTACTTACAAGAAAAAGTTCCTCAATAAAACCTGGAAACAAACTGTGAGTAATCACCTTCTCTGTGAGCATTTCATGTTTTCCCTTATCTGACTTCCACTGTCTGGCTATCAGGGACAAAACTCCAGGCTAGAGTGACACAAGGGATCAGGAAACAAGAGGCCAAGGTCTTTTCCTTCCTTTCTCTGCAGCAGAGCAGCAAGGGACCAGCCCAGAGCTCACTACAACACATCTTGGTTAAAACAGGAGAGAAAACTCACAGGGAGAAAACACCAACAAACTGAGATCTAATTCTCATTAGATCTTTAATTGTGAAGAAAAATAGCTGTAAACTCTCAGCATCATCAAGAAATTCCTAAAAGCCATCAAGATAATCTTGGATTGTGCCTCAAAAGCCCACTGTCACCACCAACCACTGTGGAACCGTCCCTTAATCGACGGCAATTAGCAACCCATTTGCACAAGCTCTTAGCTGTATTTGGAGAGTTTTGCTTCAGTTTAAGGTAGATTGGCCATGATTAGTTTGCAGTTCAAACCTGCATGTGAGCGATGCTGTTGCTTTAAGGAAATACAGTTCAACTCACCATTTGCCCTAAGCCTAGAGATCAAGAAAGAGTAAGAAATCCTAATAATCCACATGGTTTAGTGGAGCTGCTCTGGGGACGGAGGTGATAAACCAGCCCATCTCCACACGGTGTGGGGACATTATCACAAAGTACTGAAGACTTTGGAAGGGGCACAAGTCTTGCTGTCGAGGCAGCGGGTGACGTGCCACAACCAAAGCCATGGCTTCTTCCGTTCAGGATCACCCACAAACACCTTCGAAGCAAAACCAGCGTTTTCCCAGTCAAGGTGCTCTAGTGTGGCTGCTCTCCCTGAAAATGGAACCTCCTCACCTTGCTCATCTTATCGGCCTCGTCCGACGACTCCAGGTCCTGCGCTTCCACCTCCTCCGGGGCCGCCTCGGCGGAGCTGTCGGGGTCGCTGCAGAGGGACTGTCCTGCCGAGAGCGACACGGGTGTGAGAACACGGCCAGAATTCCCAAAATCCCCCAGGAAAAGCTGGCTGCAACCACGGAGCTCCCGCGGAACGCGAGCGCATTCCAACGAGAGGTCGTGCCAGAGACACCCGAGGACCTCCGAGGAGGGTTTGCAGCGCAGGTTTAAGGACAGCTGTAAAAACAAGCAGCTCAGAACATCCTTTCACTGGGAACTGCGGATTCAGAGATAAGGCTAAAACGTCACACTGAAATTCTGACATTCGGCATTCCTTGCCTGGCTGGTGAGCAGTGCCAAGGACATTTCTACCCCAGAGGTTTCACCTGGGAACTGTGGCACGGAGCTCTCGGTGCTGGCCAGCCCTTCCCCGGCTCATGTGGGACACGGTGATTCCATTGCCTGCATTTCGGGCCTGACACACCCACTTGTGCAGGAAACAAACCCAGTTTTAGCAGTTTTTAGGAGTCAGGACCCAACGCTCAGCTGCTGTTCAGGCAAGCTTTTAGATACCATTATCACAAATAATTTGCATGACTGTGCAAGATTTCCCACTGTGTTGTGCCCGGAGGTAATTTGGAAAAATTGGAATTCAGAAATCAGGAAATAAATTCAGAACATATTCTGCACACTGGGATGCAGCCAAGTTGGGCACTGATGAAATGGAAAGGACATAAAAGGTAGCTCAGAGCTCAGGCCCCTCTTCTGAAAAGGGAGGGTTTACCTTGGAAAAAGATGTGCCTGGAGGGGTAGTTTGGCAACACGGAATCTATTTGAAGAAGTGTTTTTTTGGTAAGAAGTTCGGTTTTCTGAGCCTTGCCCAGATTTTATCAAATCTCACTATCAGCCTTCTGCTTTCCGTATTGATGTGTGAAAAAGAATTCTTAAACCCCTCAATGTGTCCATTTAAAAAAAAAAAAAAAAAACAAAAAACAGAGAAAATTAGTGCTATGTGGCATACTTTGTGTGGGGCAGCCTGTGTTTTTTCACTGCAATTAACTTCCCTTCTCAAGCTGTGTGAAATGCACCTTGCACCTGTTTCTCACACAAACCAAGGCAATAATACTTGTCCATATTACTTTTAAGCCACCCCTTTTTCTTTTCCTGTACGCTAAAGCCCCGCTTCACCCGTTTCCTGCACTTTTACGCAGCAGACAGGAATCTTTCACTGGAGCAGTCACACAGCACGTGTGCTCAGGCTGCTGCTGAGCTCTTTGGCCACCACGGACCTGAGCAGGTTTATCTGCTGCTCGTTAAATGCAGTCGGAGCAATAAAGCTGCACGTTCCTGCCCGTTAATACCTCCCAGTTACCGTCCCACTTCTGTCAGGTTCGTTCCATCACCTGCTTTTTGCCCTGTGAATCCTTCTTTAGCTCTGCCAGGAGAACGTGCTGCTTTCCTTCTTCCTGACCGCTGCCATTTGCTGCCTTCACGGGACATTAAGGAATGAGAAGGGGAAATCCCGGTAAGCAGCAGGAAGAGGGGGTCAAACCCTCACAGAGGGAGGTCACACGAGCCCCCGGGCTGCCTCAGCAGTGTCACACCTGTCACAGTGTGACCAATGCCCATTAAACAACTCCCACTTGTGGCTACAACCAGCACAATAGAAGGAAGGCTTCTATCACTGGAGCAAAGGTCCTGGGGCTTAGAGGCCTGGAGAATCATGGAAAGCTTCAGCACCAGCCCAGTGCTTGGCTGGAATTTTCCACAACTGCTGCTTCCAATGTGCAGGGTTGGTGTAACTCAAGGTTTTAATGAGACTTCCACAATGGGTGGTACCTCTCTTAAAGCCTCCTTCTTGCTGCCAGCCTATATATTTATTTACTACTATTTATATATTTATTTCAGTGAAGAGAGAATAAATATCCCGAGCCAAGCTGGCAGCACAAAGCTCCAAGTGTGCACCCTGCTAACACAAAATACAAACCAGGAATCCTGCACCTCAGTGCCTAAGCTTCAAAAAAACCCCAATATAATCTATTTGGGCAGTTTAACAGCAGCTTCCTTAATCCAGATGCTGCCAGGGAATGGCTCCTTATGACAACAGAATACCTCGCTGAAGAGGCTCTGTCATTAAATGGAACATTTTTGATAGGAGTTGTTAGGGAGCGGTGTCTCAGATTAAATTTTTATTTAAGATGGCATTTCATCTATTAATCTGCAGTAAAACAGGTAAGTACGCACTTTTTTCTTCCTTGCAGAGGAATTCTGGTTAGCTCTGAAACACTGAACTGTGACAGGAGCGCTTACCCTGGGATGCCGGGAATGAGGGATTTCCATGGGGAAATCGGAACTCCAGCCTCGCCTCCTGCAGGTCCAGGCCTGGCGCGGCCGCCAGAGGGCGAGGCAGCACTGCAGGAATTTGGGGAATTCGGGATGAAAAATTAATTCTTATCCCAAACCCCTCCGGTGGCTGCTGCAGGAACTGCCCCGGATTTGTTAAATCAAGCACTGAATGAGAACAGTGCTGCAGAAGGTCTGAAAGCAGCCGTCAGCCTCGTGAAAATAATCCCGAAGAAATTAGGGTCACTGGTGGCCTCAGCTGGTTCTGACATCCAAATTACTCAGCCCAAGGGGGCCTGTGATGGACGAGGATGCAATAAGAAACGAGCCGTTCTCACAGTGCAGCACAAGTTTGTTTCCGTTTTACAGCACAGATTTAGCCCATGTGTTAGTAACTCCAGCCTCTGGCTGCTCTCTGAATGACAAAATAACAACCTCCCTAAAACACCCACCTGCCTCCTATCTAGGAGCCTGATACACCCATTCCAAGCAGGGGGGCACTTTCTTTTCCAGTCTTTATCCACTCTGCATGGTGATTGATATGCTTCACATTGTCCCCCACGCTAAAGGTCTCCAAAATACCGGGGCACGCAAAGCCTAAACCTCAGAGACTCTGCCCCACACTGAAAGAGGGGAGTGAACTGCGGGGAGACCACAAACAAATATGGGTACTACTCCCATTCCCAAATCCCCTTCTAATAGCAGAATATCTTCCTGATGATCTGGGGGAGATCCAAGGCTGTGTTCCCAGCTTTCAGCTCTCGTTCCATGCACCGAGGGCAGCAGAACAGGCAGGCAGAACACTCCTCGTGGGGAGGGGAGACAGACCCCACTGATCCTTTTAGGCAACAAGGAAAACCTGCTGTGGGGCTCCAGACAGAGCCACAGCTAATCCTCCTGAGCCAAATTTACACAGGCTGTGTTGGCAGGAGAGAACTCAGAGCCAGGGAAAGCAATAATAGATGAAAAGAACAAAACTTGTGGCTCTGCAAAGGCAGCGCAGTTCCACGGGGAACGCGTCCATCGTGCCCACAACGGCAGTTCTCACATCAATCAGAGATACAAAACCCAAGGTCACTTCCAGAATAACCTGTTAAGCAAACTCAGTGAAGTAACTACAGCCACAGAGCTGATTTGCAGCTCCAGCCTCAAGCTCAGCACGTGCAAGGGGGTTCCAGAGGATGAAGGAGCGGTGAGAGACGTCGGATTTAACAAGAGCTCTGGCAGACACTCCACAGAGGTCGACTCCCAGAAACACAGCCCTGCTTTGCTCCTCTACACCTCCCAGTGAATAGCAAGGCACCAGGAAAGCTTCCTTTAAAAAAAAATGTAACACATAGCTTTCGTATTTTGAAAATACACAATACCATCTGCCTCATACAAAAAATTAAATCTACCCTTTGCTGCCTCCACAACTGATGAAGAATTGCTAGTGAAGAAGATAATGCTAAGACATCAGCACGATCCTACACCCAGATGCTGGATTCCTGGAGAATGGATGTGCCCACGGGTGCTGTGTGCACTCTGACCCTGATGGCAGGGGGCTGCACGGCCTCAGGGCCACAGACAGAATATGGGTCCTGTAAATAAAGCACTCAGCAGAAATCACGGAGCTGATCTGCCTGGCCAGCCAAACTGCCTGGAATCAACAAGGACACCAATAAATAGGTCAGTGGGTATTTCATACTCCACTGCTCTCTGCAAGAAGCTGTGAAGCCAAGAACAAAAATCTAAGATACAGCCGCAATATCACGAATACAAGCACAGACCCCTTTTTAAAATGTCATGTGGATCCCACTTGAGGTAATGGATCCCTGACAAAGCACAGGAGCAGAAGAAGAAAGGCTTCAGCAAAGCACTGTGTTCTACAAACACCTGAAGAGAGGGAAGTGGATGGGGAAGATCACCTGCCTCCCAATCACACCTTGGGTGCAGAGCCTTGACTGCACTTCCACCTCGGGCTAAGCCATCCCAAATTATTTCATGTGGCAACAACAGGCGCTTCCAGAAGCTGCCAGGGACACCTGCACTCCTCCTGCTGGCTGAAGAAATATTCCCCTCCTTTGGGGGGGAACAGAGGTGGATCCAGCCCAACATCCCCTGTGTTTAGCAGGAACACAAATGTCGGGAGAGCTCCAGGTTCTGTGCCGCCTGTCGCCTCCAGGGCAGAGTGCAGGAGCTGCCCGGGCACACCACAAGGGAAGGGCAGCTGTTCCCAGAGGAATCTGGAGGGAGAAGGAAGCCCCAAGGCTTGGCCCTGCTCCGGGAGCTGTTCAGGAGGGAGCTTTGGCGCAGCAGGTACTTCACGTGCTCCCCGCAGGACACGGGAGAGCAGGAGCTGTTCCACACCACTGCCCGGCCCAGAAGGAGCTCCCAAAGGAGGCCAGGCAGCAACGGGAGCCGAGGGCAGCACAAAGCAAAGCTGCAGGGGTGGGAGGGCTGGTTTTGTGAGGAAACATCCAACAGCCGTGTCCTGTGTCTTCATTTCCCACGCAGTTACAAAGGATGGGCTCCTCAGACTCACTGGGCAAACCCTGCACTGTCCCATGCTCGGCAAGGCAAAGGAGCCTTCAAAGACCCTCAAAATCACCATGCAGGGATGGCAGTGGCACAGAAGCTGCTTGCTGGGACCTGCTGTGCAGCCCCCATGTCCCACAGCGTCCCTGCTCTGCTCAGGAATCACCGCGTCGGGTGAACACAGAAATCCAGCTCCCAGCCCTCTGCTCCCAAGGCAGACACCTCAGGGAAAAGCTGAGCTACGAGGACTCAGCACTCAGGGTTTCAGTGAAAAATCACAGGCAAAGGCAGGAGGCTTGTGAAAAGCTGGTGTTGTGTAGGAAATGGGGGCATCTTGTGGCCAGCTATGAAAATGTGCACTACCTCGATTTTCCAGCACAAAAGCCTAACTGGGAAAACTTCCATGAAAATTCAAAAGGAGAAAGTGGCCTGAAAATGTTTAATTTTAATGGTCTGTGTGGGTTTAGCCCACGTTACACGAGGTTGCATTTAGCAGTCCCCTCAGAGGGATCTGCAATAAGGTGTGTGGAGCTCTCCCTCTTTTCCACTTGCTACGAGTATCACACTCTCCAAAGCCAGTCTCAGCTCAGGATGGTTTTGATTAGCTAGAAACTACTTTATTTTGGCAATTCCACTGATTTTTCCTGTATTTCAAATGATTCCAAAAAACTGACTGAAGAGGTACGACCAGTGTCCTCTTCTGTTGCCAAATCTAGATGAGCATGTAGAAATTCAGGAAGCCAAACTCGTGGCAAACAATTCCCATAGATTAATTAAGAATATATTCCTATAGATTAATGTTCTGCCAGCTGGGTTCTCTGACCAGGGCAGTGTGCTGAGCAGGAATGTCCCTTCCCACGGCAGCGTGCTGTGGGATCACCTGGGTATGTCAGGCTGTAATGTCAATCCCATCTTTAGGTGTTTTAAAAGGTTCCTGAGAGTTATTAGTGCATTTCATCAAACACACAGGGCCCGTGTGCTCCTGGCTGACCCCAGAGAGGGTGAATCACAGCACCACAAAATATCCTCAGCTGGAAGGGCCCCAAGAGGATCATCCAGTCCAACTCCTGGCCCTGCACAGACACCCCAACAACCCCACCCTGTGCATCCCTGGGAGCATTGTCCAAATGCTCCTGGAGCTCTGGCAGCCTTGGGAATGTGACCATTCCCTGGGGAGCCTGTTCTGTGCCCCATCACCCTCTAATATCCAACCTAACCTTCCCTGGCACAGCTCCAGCCCTTCCCTGTCACTGTCACAGAGAGCAGAGATCGGAGCTGCCCCTCTGGAGGAAGCTGCAGACCCCTGTGAGACTCCCCTCAGTCTCCTCTCCTCCAGCTGAACATTCCAAGTGCCCTCAGCCACTCCTTGTACGGCCCCTCCAGACCCTTCACCATCCTCGTGCCCCTCCTTTGGACACTCTCCAGCAGCTTTAGACCTTTGTGATGTAGTGGTGCCCCAAACTGCACACAGAACGCTTCTCCCTCTTCCTCCCCTTGCCACACGCAGATCCTGTGGGCAAATCCAGAGGAAAAAAAGCACCTCCTGAGCTGCCCAGAAGGGAGCAATTGGTTCTGTGACTGTGGGCACAGTCAGAGGATGTGAGGTGCCTGTGGCAATGACACAGGTGTCACAGGTGTCACAGCTGACCGTGGGCACAGCCATCCTTCAGGGGTACTCTGACACCTCAGAGCTTCCAGAGCCCCCGGGATTATCTGCCCAGTTCGGGCTGGAATTGCCCTCCCTCCCACCATGGAATGTGCACGCCGGGATCACGCAGGAGCCCTCCTGGTGGTTTCTGCCCTGAACCCCGTACCTTGGCTGCTGCCAGCGAAGGCCAGGGCGCTGTCGCTGGGCTCTGAGGGGTTCTCCAGGCGCCGTGGGGGCGGCTGCTCCAGCCTCTGCCCCTCCTCCAGCTCGGGGTGGGTGCGCACAGTGAGGCACAGCGAGGGCTGCACCAGGGCGTCCTTCAGCAGCGCCGAGTCCAGCTCCTCAGCAGCTCTCTGGTTGATCTCCACGACTTCGTCCCCAGCTTTCAGGCCTGTGACACACAGGAACGGGTCAGGCTTGCACAGCCGTGTTCCCCACAGACACCAAGGAGCTCTGACGGGTGTTTATGTCTAGACATAATCATTAATGACTGCAAATGACACTGAGATTTGATGGACTTTGTGAGATCGGCTGTCTGGCTGCTCCTCCAGTGCCACCCTAAGAGCAGAGTGCCCAGGAAGCCTCTCACAATGTGCCAGCAACAATTTATCCCCTTTTTCCTCACAGCACAGCCGCTGTGCACACTGCACCCTACACAACACAGGCCTCCCCTGCGACCCTTCCCAAATCCCGTGGCAGCACATGGATCTTCAGAGGGCAGATCTGAGCCCTTGCTAAGTTAGTCACGGCTTTTTTCCAGCCTGCTTCCAGGAGTTATTTATAGCAGCAGCGCCCCAGGGAGAAGGGGATGTGCAGAGGAAGCAGCTGACTCCCGCTGCCCGGGATGCTGAGGCACAGCGTGCAGCCCCGCGAGGTCACACAGGAATCCTGGCCTTCCCCTCGGCCAGCAACAGCGAGCTGGATTGGGGTTTAATCCCAAATAATCCCCGGGGCCAGGCAGGCAGCAGCACGCCACGGAACAGCAGTGCCGAGAGCCCTGGCTGCTGGATCATCCCCGTCTCCATCCTTGCGTTTACAGGGATGAGAGCTGGAATTCACAGTGACCGAAGAGCAGGGGTGACCATCCCTGCCATGCAAAGGAGCAGTCCTGGCACCCTGAAGGCCTGCATGAATCCTCCAGGAGACAGAGTACTGACTCACATTCCAGGGAGAAACGTGGAAGGGAAGAGGCTAAAGAGCTTCCTTCGGAAAATGGAGATCTCCCTAAATGCATGTAATTGTGCCCAGAAACTCTAGCGTGGTGTGCAGTTTCAGGGAGAATAAAATGAACTAGATAGAGTAGCTACAAAGTAAATGGACTGTAAAATCATATCTGAAAGAAGGACAAAACAAGGCAAGTCAAGCATTTAGCATTATTTAATTTATTCTACTTAGTGATTCTGGGGCATAATAGTAACACACTAATAGGCCTGCAACCATAAACATTGGATCTGGGGCTTCATTTACTCTTTGTAGTCTTTGTTTTGGATCATTTGGGATAAAGCATCATGTCTGTCTCAGTGCAATCAAGGAGCTCCCATTCCAACACGGAATGCCTTGCTAAGGCAGACCAACAGGAGAAACAAAGAGGTAAATCATAGAAACTACCAAGAGAAAATAAAGGTTTTCTAATTGGAGGAAAGATTGAAAATGAAATGCAGTATCTCATCTGATGGAGTGCAGTCAAATGCAGACAATGCGTGTAAATGATGGGAGGCACAGAGAATTTTCCTCCCTTCCTCCTGCTACCTCAGGGAATCTGGTCCCAATACCCTGCTGACTGCTGTTCATACAGAAGTGCCTTTCCAGGTCAGTTCTGAGGAGCTATCCGTGAGTTTTTTCCCTGTCCTAGCACTGCAGCCCCACAGGAGGCACTCTGTGCTCACACATCCACTCAAACTGTTCTTCCAGCAGTAACTAAAAGCACACCAGGGAAGTCCCGATGAAACCCCTGTCCACGCTCACCTCACACTCTCTTTGCTCCACACAAGAACCCACAGGGTTTCATTTCCCTGTGGCAGCCTGGCAGGGAGCCCCCCAGCCTGTGCTCAGGACTTTTGGCAGGATACCCACCCTGTTAGCCAGGGAATGCTGTGGGGCTGAGGGACAGGAAGAGAAAGATGGTCTTTTCACGTTTAACACACACCTACATGGGTTTGTGAAGGTGGGGTGTAACTCCAGGCTCTCCCCCATTCCCTGCCCACTGCTCCTTCCTTCCCATTTCTGCCTCCACTGTGCCCCTTCTGCCCCTCAGTCCCAACCACTCTAGCCAGCTCCACCAGCCCGGGGTCACAGAAACTGCCAGGGCAGTTCTCCATCAGCTGGACTGGCTCAGCACAATGCCAGAGTCAGCACCAGGCCGAGGGATGCAGCAGCCTGGGGCAGAGCAGCTTTGGAACAGCTTTTGGCAAGGGCCAACTGCTGAATAAGCTCTGCGAGGCCATCTAAGCCCTCGCCAAGAGAGCTCTGAAGGCGCTCCTGAGGACTCTGCATACACCAGTGGGTTATGAGGAGAAGAGAATCTTCTCACCCCTCCTGGTCCCCGTGTTCTGGTTCACAATGTGGGTGGGTTTCAGCTGCTCAGCTCCCTGACCAGCCTGCCTGTGCAGCAGGGGAGGCAGTGAATGGGAAATGCAGCGGCACGGCTGGCCTCAGCTTGGATAAACTGCATTAAACCAGACCCTGCTCTGCCTTGGGACAAGCTGGCAGCCTGGTTATCCCTGCTGGCTTCTGCTCCAAGTGCTGCCACGCTTCCTGCAAAGGCTGGAGCAGAACTAGAGGCAGCAATCCCAGCCACAGGGAGCACTGAGATGCTTCTACTGTATTTGTGTCACAGTGACTGACTTGGGAGGGCTTTGGGACGTGTTTTACCTTTCTTGAAAGCCAGGCCTGTCTCCTTGACGCTGTTCACGTACAGCCGGCGAATCCCTTCCTCTTCCACGGCGGACAGAGAGAAACCTGGGGAGACACCCAGTGAGAGGGTCAGAGAATGCCAGCCCCTTCCAGGGTGTCCCAGCCACCACACCCTGCAGCCAAGGCTGTGCTGTCTCCCCCTTCCCTCCCCTGAAACTTTTACAAACACAACGGGGAAGTTCAACAGTGAAAGTGGCTCTAACAAAAACCCAAACTGAATTTCTGAGTGCCTATATCAATTATCTACAGCCGTATTTGAGGATACCACAGCTGCAAAGCCTTGGAACAGACTCCCAATTCTCTTGCCACCAAACGTCGCTCCAGGAGGTTTTGCTGTTTGCAGACCAAAGCTGCACAGAGCCTTGGTTTGGGACAAAAGCCGGGAATCTGAGAGCCACGGCCAATGTGCCACCCCAAATTCAGGCAACGCACAACCCCTCCTTCTAGAAGAGTGCTGACCTCTGCTGTTTGAGGTTCAGGGGCTAGGCAAGTTTGTAGAAATGCCCCTTTCCCTTTTCCCTTTCCTTTTTTCAGCTGCTTATGGCACAACCCGTCACTCGCCAAGTCTCAGCTCGGCGCACATTTCATGCTCATCAGAGACCTACAGAACAGTCTTGGAGTGAAAGTGCTGGCACAGCCTGGTTTTAAACAGTGCAAACGGGACTGTGAGCTTTGGTCTGGGGGATTTTTCTGCCATTTGTCAGTGACACGGTAAGGTAATGATGTGTAAAGGAAATACGACATGCCGAGTTAAATGCACGTTGTTTATTTACTGTTGAGAGTTATCTAAAGCAAACATTTGCCTTTCTGAAACTTCATTACTCCCTAAATGAGTGCAGGCAACCATTTGCTCTCTCTTTTTCTAGGGACTAGAAAAACATTTACAAACCTCTGGGGGGAGTCGTTTGTTTTGACATGGAATCAGCCACCAGCCAAGAGGTGCAGATGTGCTGGGAGCCTATCCTGACTTTAGGACTCCCTTCAAGTTGATCCTTATGGCTGAGAGTTATTTTTTCATCCATGATTTAAAAATAAAAAATAAAAAAAAGGAAGAAGAAAAGAGGGGGAAGAATGTGGCAGCTCGGAAGTGAGAAGCATATGGCCCTTCATGACTTACTGAGCTACTTGGAACCTGCATGCGAGCTCCTCGGGCTGAAGCAAATGAAATTCGTGAAGCTCACTCAACACACCAGCTTTGGCAGAGACAAGAACCCTCGACTAAAAGAGCAGTTGTAAAATACAGTAGTTATTGGCTGTCATCACCACAAAGCCTACCTGGAAAACCCTCATCCGGAAAAACAGCACGGCGTGCCCGAGACCGCAGTTTGAGTCAGCACAAAGCATCAGTTCCTAAGAGCATCGCCCTCTTCAGCCGCGAGGCTGGTTTGGGCCAAACACCACACATTAAAACCAGGCTGAGGGGCAGCTCAGGCTCTCACTGCGAGGAGATCGGCATGTCCAAGCAGCCCCATGAAAGGCTGAGAGAACTGGGATTGTTCAGCCTGGGGAAGAGAAGTTTTGGGGTGACCTAACTGCAGCTTTCCAGGAACGATGGAGAGAGACTCTATGCAAGGGCCTGGAGTGACAGGACAAGGGGGAATGGCTTCAAACTGAGAGTAGGTTTAGTTAGGATATTGGGAAGGAATTGTTCCCCGTGAGGGTGGGGAGGCCCTGGCACAGGGTGCCCAGAGAAGCTGTGACTGCCCCATCGCCTCCAACCCAACCCATTCTGGGATTCTATGATTCCTCCATGAGAAAACCTCTGCCTCCTTCAATCCATCCACTATGCACACATAGCTGCTTCTTAATTCATCTTTCAGCCATACCCATAAATCCTGCAGTTATTCCTGGCAGAAAGGGCACGAGGAGCAATTACACAGGTTGTCATCAGCTTTAGGAGATGAGAGATGGGCAGCTGGCAACAGCCTGGAAATGGTGTCTCACACACAGTTAACCCCTCCACGGACAGGGAACGTGACGCTGGCCCTGTTTGGTTTCCACAGCTGTGGCAGTGGCTGGGTCTCACAGCACCTGCAGCAGCAGCAGCAGCGTTTCACTGCCGTGCACACAGGTGAGAGACACCTCGTCCCGGTGCGTGTGCCGTCCGTACCCACACGTGGACAGCAGGAACGTACCGCTCCCGTCTGGCTGGGTTCCACAGGGGCTCCACACCAGCATCGCCGGAGAGGAAGGGCAGGAGTGGGTGGAAGCCACAGGGATTGCATAAGCTGGCATTCCTGCCAAAAACATGATCATCAAACAGTACACGGACTCTGCAACACAGGTGGGAAGAGAGGGTGGTGACCCAGGCAGAGCCTTCTCTTCACTGCAGAGTTCTGATGACAGGAGAACAAAAATCTGCATCTCTGAGCGCACGTGGCCTCACCAAACCAGCTCGGTAGCTGAACAAATCCACCTCTGGATAAACCTCTCAGCCCCCTGGGATAACCAGTTGCTGGTGAACATGCCAGCACATTCCTGATACATCCAGCAGCTGAAAGCCAAGGATTCTTACTGATTTCTGCCCTCATAGCCCTGGCAAAGAGGGAAAGAGTACCAGCCAAAGAGGTGAGCACATCTGTGCTCAGGCATCAGCACAGCATCCCACTGAGAGATCCAACAGCAGCCAGACCCTCCAGGAGTGCATCTTAATACCACAGGCACACTGGTGGGAGCAGAAACACCACAGAACGCTCCCAGGTGAGCTCTCCCTGAGATGTGGTGCTGGAATGAGGGGATCTTTAAGGCCCGGTCCAGCCCAAACTGCTCCAGGACCGTGTGATTTCAGACACACTTGTCACTGGATGAACACACAAGGAGACACACACAGACCGCAGAAATCCCTCTGCCAATTAGAGGCAAACCACATCTGGCCGTTTTCCCTCAGTGAGAGAAAGTCAGCTTTTTTGGGGTGCTTTTAGCATTCCGTCCCTGCAGGGTCAGAGCACTGCACAGCCACATCCCACACCTCACACAGCTGATCTCATTTCACAGGACACCACAGTGCATTTCTCGTTTTTTTCCATTTATCACTTAGAAAAAAAAGGAGAAGAGGAAATAAACAGGAAATGCTATGACAGCCCCAGCTCTTGCAGTTCTTTTAGGCACTGCATAAATATGAATCGTGAACCATCACTGGGCTGGTGAATATTTCTTTCTTAGGCCTTCAATATTCAAGCTCCAGTCAGTCCCACTGCTTTGTAGCAGAGCTTAATGTTCCAATGGCCTACAGCAGTATAATAAGCAGTTTGGGGATTCATAATTATTCTAGTCATTAAAACAGAATATTTAGATAAACAGCAAAAGATGCAGATTGGCTTCCCGAGGAGTAGGCTGCACAGATAACTCTAAAATACACCCCAGGACTGTAATTGCCAGGCCAAAGGGCAAACTCACCAGGCTGGAGGGCTGCAACCTGAAATACCTGAAAGCTGAGGGTATGAACTGCACGGAGATGAGAGATTCTGCTGAAATTACACAGGGAGGCCTTCCCCTGCTTTATGTTTCACACAGATCTGCCGTGTGTCAGATCCCGGCTCCAGGCATCCGTGGGACATCCTCGAGGGCTGGAGCATCCATGGGACACCCTTGAGCCCTGGAGCCGGGCATCCCCAGCCTCAGGAATGTCGGGGAACCCACCTTGGGTGCCCCTGGCAGGTGAGAAGAAGCCAAACAGCCTCTCTGGAGCTGCCCGGCCACAGAACTTGAGATGCCTTGTACCCACAGCGACGCTCCCGAGGAGTGAGGAGGGGAACGAGGAGAAAGGAGTGAGGAGGGGAATGAGGAGGAAGGGGTGAGGAGGGGAACGAGGCGGAAGGGGTGAGGAGGGGAACGAGGCGGAAGGGGTGAGGAGGGGAACGAGGCGGAAGGGGTGAGGAGGGGAACGAGGCGGAAGGGGTGAGGAGGGGAACGAGGCGGAAGGGGTGAGGAGGGGAACGAGGCGGAAGGGGTGAGGAGGGGAACGAGGCGGAAGGGGTGAGGAGGGGAACGAGGCGGAAGGGGTGAGGAGGGGAACGAGGCGGAAGGGGTGAGGAGGGGAACGAGGCGGAAGGGGTGAGGAGGGGAACGAGGCGGAAGGGGTGAGGAGGGGAACGAGGCGGAAGGGGTGAGGAGGGGAACGAGGCGGAAGGGGTGAGGAGGGGAACGAGGCGGAAGGGGTGAGGAGGGGAACGAGGCGGAAGGGGTGAGGAGGGGAACGAGGCGGAAGGGGTGAGGAGGGGAACGAGGCGGAAGGGGTGAGGAGGGGAACGAGGCGGAAGGGGTGAGGAGGGGAACGAGGCGGAAGGGGTGAGGAGGGGAACGAGGCGGAAGGGGTGAGGAGGGGAACGAGGCGGAAGGGGTGAGGAGGGGAACGAGGAGGAAGGAGTGGAGCTGCAGAGCCCTGCAGGCTGTGGGCAGCGTGGCAGCCCCAGCACAGCCCCCAGCAGGGCCCGTGGAGGCTCCCTGTGAGATGTGACAGCTGGCAAAGGATGCTGCTGCCACCCACACCCTCCGTGGGCGGCGCCGGGAGGAACTACAGCAACAAGCAAACATTTGTCCTCCCTGCACATCCTCCAGCTCCAGGAAAGCCACGTTCAGAGCGCTCCAAACAAAGCTGTCCTCCTCCAGGGCAGGTGAATGTTCCTGTGGGCGGCTCAGGAATCAGAAGTGCTTTTCTCACTGTGCTCCAGAGACCTTTCAGGTACATCAGTAAACAGCACGCAAGAACCTGCTCGCGCTAGAACTGACTGGGGAGAAAGCAAAACAACTCAGGGAGTAACTCACCATAAATATCAGAGGATGCATCAGACTTCTCCATCTGAATGTGCTGGGTAATTTTCTGACAGATTTCTATTTCCTTGTACAGCTGAATAGAGGAAAAAAAAAAAACAAACACAAAAATATGTTACTGTGGGAGGACGCATCAATGGTAATCGTTTTGAACAGATTTTTGGTTTTTAATTACAGGCAGAAGAAAGGGACCGTGGTCATTATTTATCAAACAGTTTCTCTCCACCTGTGTGAGAGGCATTAGCGGCGTCACTCAGCTCTGCTGTCAGAACACAGTTAGGGAGGAGGAAGCAGTGTTTTCCCACCACCATCACAAAACAAAGCACGCTTCTATTTCACTCAGTCAATACCATTTTGAGTGCACGAAAAAGAGAGCTTCTGTTCCTGTTTTCCTAATTTCCTAATTTATGTTTTTATACCATTTTAGTGAAGACATTGCAGGAACTCAATTATTCAACAGCATTAAAATCGCAAGGAGTGATTTTGTTTCTTAAACACATTTCTTCATTATCACACTATCAGATTTGCTATACCTCAGCATGACATTTCACTTTTGACACCTTGATGTTTATTTGTACCAAGGAAAACCCCCAAGTCTTTGAAACGGTCATTAACATCCTTCCTGGGAGACCAGCACAAATTCACACCTAGGCAATAGCCCACAAGTCCTTCCATCCAGCTGCAAATCCCTCTGCCTTTCAGCACTGAAGTAACAAACCAGCCCTTTGTCTTCGGAAAAAATCATAGCCCCAGGTGAACGAGAGCCCACAGGTGAATATTAATTCTGTTTACATGCTGCTGCGAGCATGTGAAAATGCAATTCACAATAATTAACATTTTGAAACTCAGTGTCTGGACTGAAGGAGGTAAACCGTTCCTTTAGAAAAGAAGAGGAACTCATTAGCAAAAGGTTTCCCTAATAAAAGTAGGATTTTATCTCCTGCTTCTATCAGCGCTGCAAAAATCGGGTATTACAGAATAGTTGCAGCCCCATGGAAGTAACTCCAGTGTTCTCCCCAAACAAGCCCACAGACAAAGCAAACATACGAAGTGTGTTGCCTTCACATTCAAACAAGCCCACAGACAAAGCAAACATACGAAGTGTGTTGCCTTCACATTCAAACACTGGACATCATCCTGCAGCACCCGTCTCTACCCTTCCCCTCCAGCATCTGCACAGTCCCTCTGACAGAGTTTTGGGTTCATTTCAGCTTTTCTGAATAAACAATAAGTGATGACTGTGTCAATCATACACCCTCTCAACACAAGACGAGTCCCCAAAGTCCTTCCAGGCAATGACAGCTAAAATCTGTCTCCTCTGAGTTTTAATTTTCCCCAACTGTATCACACTTCCCAGTCCTAGCACTCCTCTAACACTTCCTCACTCAATTTTTGTTGTTGTTGCTGTTGATAGCATTAATGGAAAATCCCAGGAGTTCTTTGCTAAATTAACAAAAGCCTCCATAACTAGCAAAGTTTTACTTTTTATAAGTAAACCAGCCACCAATGAAAAGGACTTTAAAAAGCTTTACAGCGTGCCTGTATAAAATCACAGAGTTAAAGCATGACACTAATCCTGTTTGGTCTTTTTTTTTTAAAATCTCTCATGGCAAAATTCCTTTGAAGTCTGCTTTTGAGATGAATGAGATGAAAACAGCCAGCTGAGGCAATTAAGGAAGTATATTCTCACACATAACTCCAGACTTCCTTAACCTCAATCTTTACCTTCCCATTAAGAAAAAAAGCCAAAAAAACACCCAACAACTTGTGTATTTTCCCTCTCCTTAAAACTCAGACAGAGGGACTGTAACAAGAAGTGCTCAGGCCTCAGCACTATGAGTTTAAAACCTCCATGGACAACGTGAACAATGGGAAAAGACAACTTGGAGGGAAGTTAAGCTCAAATGTACCTTAGACTGACTTTCACACATTGCCTGTGGCTGTCCCTCCTCTCTCCCCCGATGCATCCACACACAAACATGAGCTAAACACCAACACAGGAGGAAACGTTTGGAGAGATCCCTTTACTGAAGGCCAATTTGCTATGCTCTGCAAAGCACCATAATTGCAAGCTAAAAAGCACAACTCTGCGTGGTGCAGAATGCCAGATAAACACTAATTAGCAGCGTCCTACCCAGTGTCATTTCATTTGCCCGGTGGGCAGCATTACCAGTTCATAGATCTCCTCCTCTGGCTTTGGAATGTAGAACTGGATCTGGTTCTCAACGAGGAATTTCAGGCGCAGGTAGTGAGCGGAGTGGTCCAGCTGGTGTGTCTGCAAGAGACAGAGCCTTTAGACAGAAAAGCAGTGCTCCCCTCATCTCCGACCCTCACAGGAACAAAAACGCCCCAGCACCACCTTCCACCATGATCTGCTGCCCTGAAACCTTCCCAAAACCTGGCCCTCCTGCTCTCCCCCAGGAATAGCATCCGTGTACCCACCGAGGGCACTGGGAGCAGCCTCCTCGGCTCTGCTGACCTGGCATTCTGCTCCCTCCCAAGCCACTCCAGAAATAAGCCTGTGCTGGAACAGCAGAAGCCTCAGAGCACGCCTTTGGATAAAAGGATATTTAAATAAATGTTCTGCTAACAGAGCAAAATACGGCAGGAAAGGCGTTTTCTGTTTGGTTTGGGGTTTTTTAGCATCTTCGTAATTTAGCACGTAAATATGATGTGGCAGATTTCAAGCAAGGTTAATAAACACAAAAAATGTGTCTGTCCTCTAAATTCAAAGCAGCTCAGGATACACTGGCTTTATGAGGCTAGAAGAAGCCAAGAGTTGCATCCTGGATTGCATCCCAGTGGAAACAGGTCACACCATTTTAATGAATTAGTTATAATTAGCTGAGGATACAGCATTTGGTCTGGGAGATGTTAATGACCTTTTCTCAGCATGATTAATAAGGTTGATTTAAGCAGAGGTTAATGCAGTGTGTAATCAAAACACATTTACGAGTATGATAAACACAAAGGACATCACCCAGAAGTTACTTTCAAAGTTCCTAAAGTAAATCCAATGGGAAACCCCAAAGTGATTCACAGATACAGGAGGTAAATTCTCCTCACTGTCACTTCTGAAAGCCCACTATTAAAGGCTTTTATACCTCAGCCTTTTCATTTTACACCAGCAAATTACCAAGGTTTCTCAGGCCGTGCTGAAAACAATGGCTTATCTGAAAATTCAGGCAGGAGCATCATTATTGCCTGTTTGTCCTGTTTTTTAAAGCCTGGCTTTTCCAGGTCCAGCCGTGACACAGCAGCACTGAGGTGATGAGCAATGTACACTGAGGGAGCTGTGGAAAACATCCCAGCCTGACCCTCCAGCAAACACACAGAGAACAGCGAATGCTTTGGAAAGTCTGGATTAACCCAGGAGTAAAAAAGCTACCGATAATAAGAAGGAAAACCAAAACCAGTCTATTGCTGCACTCTGCATAGTGCTCTGTTCAAATATGTCCAACCCAAAGATCAAATTATCGTTGGATGAAATGGACTATCTGAAATGGAATAATCTCCGTAATCCAGGCAAATTCCTAGTTAATTAAATAATGACTTTGAAATCTACCAAGGGCCAAAAGAAAAACACCTGAATGCAGGAGATCCTTGCTCCCTCACTTTTTTCTTTTTTTGAAAACCTCTTGCTTGCTTTTCTCACTGATTACTGCTGTTTTCAGGAGTTTTCTCTTTACAGACACAAACACACATACAAACACTCCAGAAACTAAAGGGAAGCAGAATTAGCATTAAAGGTTCAGAAACGACAGAGGAGTCCTGGGATACTTTCTGGTCAGCTTAGTTTACTGTTCCTAGACATAAAAGCAACTTAAACAAAAACACAGAGAGGAGACCTAAACCCAGCGAGTGCACCCCCCGTGTCTAGGGGTGTCCAGGGAAGGGAATGGAGCTGGGAAAGGGGCTGGAGCCCCAGGAGAGGCTGAGGGAGCTGGGAACGGGGCTCAGCCTGGAGAAAAGGAGGCTCGGGGGGGACCTTGTGGCTCTGCACAACTCCCTGACAGGAGGGGGCAGCCGGAGGGGTTGGGCTCTGCTCCCAGGGAACAGGGACAGGAGGAGAGGGAACGGCCTCAGGCTGTGCCAGGGGAGGCTCAGGGTGGACAGCAGGAGAATTTCTTCATGGAAGGGAACAGGCTGCCCAGGGAGGTTTGGAGTCCCCATCCCTGGAGCTGTCCAAGGCAGGCTTGGACGTGGCACTCAGAGCTCTGGGCTGGGGACAAGGTGGGCATCGGGCACAGCTTGGACTCCATGGTCTGGGAGGGCTTTTCCAACCTGAAGGATTCTGCAATTCTGCAAAAAAAGAGCCTCCTCCTGCCACCGGGGTGGNTGCAAAAAAAGAGCCAGGCAACCTGGCAGCCTCCTCCTGCCACCGGGGTGGATCTCCTCCCCGTGTCCTGTGCCCAGCTGCTGTGCTGGTGCTGCATCTCGGGCGTGTCTGACGGTCAGTGCCAGCTCTGCTGCCCAGCCCCACGCCGCTGCCCAAAGCTGGCACCGAGACCCCATCCACAGCCCATCCAACATCCTTCTCTTGTGAATGCTTTCCAGCCCATCCAGGCAGGCAGAAATCACCACCTGTGATGAATTTATCCAGTCTGGGGCCTCCAGGCACTGGGCACAGCATCGGCTGAAGATGAAACTGGGTAAAACAATCATGTTTAGACCCACACATTTCTTCCAAGAAACCCCATCAGCCCAAGTGGGTGCCATCAATCCAGTACACTGCAATCCCATCCAGGTCAGGAATGAGAGTCCTGACCACAGTGCAGCCGATGAGCCACCTCATCTAGTTAATTAACATCCTACAGTTGCCCCAAGGCTCTGTCTACCTCAAAATCTGACACTGGTTAAAGTGTTTCAAATAGGGCCATGATTTTCTACTGAAGTGAAAGGAAAAGATCCCTTCAATGTGGACACAGCCAGGCTGCCCTAAAAGCCAAACCATTAACCCACTTTTTCGTTGCTGGGAGCTGCATCCACATGTGGGGAGGTGGGAGCAGAAACAGGGCAGCTTTAATGATACGAATATCCTTTCAAGACCACCCAAAATACCTTTCCGCCGTCCAAATCAGCTTCTTGGTTTATTTATTTCTCTCCTAATAACTCTGGCTGTGTCTGGACTAAATTAAGCAGCCAACCCCATTTAAAGCACAACCCGACAGCTTAACCGAGGTGCTCGTGAAGAAGAATTTACAGCCAGGGGTGTGATCCGATTCAAGAGGCTCCAAGTGCCACAGCGGGCTGGCACACAACCCCAGCTGCTCGCCCAGGCTGGCTCCTTTCTGGCCAAGAAAAGGGCCTGGCATGTTCTCCCAGCTTGCTGGGGGAGACCTTCATGGCAGCACCACAGGAATGCAGCAGCCATCCCACGGCATCGTTCCTGTGTGGCCCCAGCTCCTCCAGCAGGAAAACGCCACTCCAAAGGCAAAGTAAGCCCTCAGAGCATCAGGCTTAAGTAACTTCTCAGAGGCTTTGAGCACAAACCCAGAGACCTTGGGGTATCTGCTTCTTGCCCCTCGTGCAGGCCCCTTTGAAAAAATGTAAATTGTGAGGGGGAAAAAACCCCAAACCTTTCTTGCCTCACTTCTTATGCAGTCAAAAGACTTGGTTGTTATCTCCATATTGGGTTTTGGTGTCATTATCTCCACACTGGCTCTGCCTAAATCCATAGACAGAGAGTGATTTCCTCCTCCATTTTAAGACGTACCATTATGCAAATGTTAGTAATGCATATACATTCGTTCGCACTGAGCAGTGTTATCACAGCATCACAGGATGGTTGAGGTTGGAAGGGACCAGCGATTTCCTATCAGCCACAGAAAGCAATTTAATGCATATACACTGAGTTTTCCTGCCTTCCAAGTGATGTTGCTAGTTATATCTTAGGAGAAATCTTTGAGAAACCACTTTAAAAATGCTTTAAACACTCCTCCCACCAATCTTGAATCATTAAAGTGTCACAAAGCATCCTCCAAAGCCTAACTCGCTGTACAATAACAAGCAGCAGTGTTAGCATAAGAACACATTTTCCACAACGACTTTAGTGCATTTTATGTTCTCCAACAGAAGAATCAAGCTCAGTTTAGCAGCACAGATTTAACCACATCTACAAACATGAGGAGGTTTATATGAAATGTAGAGCTTGAAATGTTTACTGTACCAGAACTTGACTGGTTCTCAGATGGCAGATGGCAAACTGATGTGAAATGATGTGGATCAGATATTAAAAGGGGGAAAATGAGCTGAATGCAAGAGACAGAAGAAAGAGATTGATTATTAAATGCTACAGAAAAGAAGGCATCTCAACAGTGCTTTTCAGGCTGAAAACTCTTACAGAAAGGAAAGAAACAGATCATAGCCCTTGACAAACCACTCACCAACCTCCCCTTCTCCTTAAACACCTCCCCCCACCACAGCAAACACACAGTGAGAGACGAAACCCTCAGCAGGCACCTGCTGAAACCACGGAGCCACACCAGCTTACTCCAGCCAAGGATTCGTCCACTGAGTTAACCATCCTTACCCAAAGGAAAACATAAATCTTAAAAATAAATCATTACTAATAATGTGTCATCCAGCTTCCCTGTTATGTCTCACTCCAAAAATGTCATCTTTTGCTCAACACAAAGCAGAGCTTTCACAAGCTGCAGCGCACCTGGCAGAGAGACGAGCGCACCGTACAATTACTGGAAACAAACGCCCTTCTCTCACCTTCCCTCTCTTTGGAAGAACATGCAACATGTTCTGAAAGTCCCCAAAGTTAAGCTCTCAATAGTAATAAATGTTTTCTTTTCTCCTGCTGTTGTTGTTGTACAAAGCAGACTCACTTTTCAGAGCAGCACGTGACAGGAGTTGGGTCTCGCTCGCTCAGAAAGCACACATTATGTAGCTGCCAGATCTGAAAGCCTGTGTTTAATTTGTCAAAGTTTCCAACTCTTTAGAGATGCAACTCTTTCGAATGGCCCAATGTCTCTGCTACCTCATCTGGTGAAGAAATCCAGGTGGTTTTTCTTCCCCCCCACTCCAATGTAGATAAAAGCTTTCCCCGTCCCCTCGTGCCACCCACACGAGGCTGGGTCTGACTCTGCAGTGCAGGCAGCAAACACAGGCACCTTCTCCCACTCCTGGCGCTGCTGCTCTCCCCAGCGCCAGCCCGAGGGGAAGGAAGGAGGGCTGGCACCTGGAAACAGGTCCCCCTGGCTCCTGGGAAGGGGTGAGACCACCTCACCTGGCTGGCAGAGGGGCGAAGTGGGGAGGGATGCAGAGCTGGGGGCACCAGGGTGGCCGCACCACCACAAAGTGGGGCACCCAGGGGCTGGGAGAGGGGCCCCGCACTCAGCCTGGTCCCTCTGGGGGGCAGAGGATGCCTGGCTCTGTGGAAGGCAGCAGCAGCAGCAGCGCCAGCTTGTGAAGGCACTTCCAGGCTCGTGCACGGCAGCCAGAGGGGGAAAGGCAAACCCGAGCCTGCTGCCTGTCCCTGCACCCACGCCAAGTCGCCTCCAGCAGCAGGGAATTTTCTGCTGCGCTCCTGGCCTCAACACTTCTGTGTAATTTGTGTTTTTCACCTAACACAGAACGGGTGTCCCAGTGCAGGGCAGCCCAAGCACTGGCACACGAAGCTGCACTGATTTCCCGCCCGCCCCAGGGCACGTTTACCTTGCAGATCATTTCCAGCACGTCCCATGAGGTGTCCCCAGGCCGGATGACTGTCAGGGCAGGCTGGTTGTTGGGCAGGCAGAACCACGAGGGCGTGAAGTACTCGTGGACCCAAATATCACAGTCGGGGTTGTGCTGGTGGACACTGCTCAGGGCCACTTCTTTCTCCCTCTAAATAGACAAAATCCATCATGACTATCCCAGCCCAGCACAACTGCCTCTTCATCAATGACCAGTGCATTATGTGCTGTTATCAGAGCCCTCTTCAAAAGAAGGTATTTTGCTCCTAAGCCCAGGCTGAAGGCCTGTCTGGACAGGAACCTGCAGTTTTCCCTGAGCAGGATAGAGTGTGCCTCCTGTGCCACCCACACAGCTACACTGCTGCAGTGTGCTTCTCCTGGGACTTCACCCTATGGCTACTGGGAATGCTAGGAATGCAACAAAAAATAGTGGAGATAAAAGCAGATTTAAATTTAAAACCGAAATCCGCAGTGTTTCTGGGCAAACCAATGCCAACAAAACTGTTGTAGGTACTGCAGCTCCTACGCTTAGAAATGGCAAAATAGCAAATCTTAGTATTTATTCTGAATTTACTGGCTGCAAACGTGGGGGAAGGAGGCACCTGGAGAGCTGGGGTTTTACCTTGCCGTCCGGGACTGTGTCATCAAAGATCCCTTCGAGAGATTTCTTCACTGAATCGACTCCTTCTCCAAACACCTGAGGAACAACAGAGGGAATCTGCTTTAAAACACAAACGTGACTCCCTGCGTGCAGCACATGCCAAGGGCAGAACAGTCTGTCTAACATCCAGCACGGAAATCAAACTGAGAAATACAAACATCCATCTCCAAACACACTGCTTAGAGAAATTTTTCTCTGTTGTGGAAATTTGGGACAGGGAAAAGCCTTCTTCAGGGTGGGTAGGTCCCATCCAGCAGTCCCTCTAGCCTCTTTTTGCTTGAGCCTGTCATCCAAAAAGAAATAACACAGGAACAAGGAGGTGTTTCCAACAGAGAGGGGATCCCAAACACCAGGTCAGCTCACTGCAAGTGCTGTGCTGTGTCCCCCACCCTCAGCTCCTCACCAGGACCACTCCTCCTGAGCACAGGAGTGGCTTTACTGACACAGGCACACCTTTGCACCAGTCTCTGTTCTGACCTGGACCCCCCCACAAAGGTTTGCAGGGCAGTGAATTTGGGGACCTCTCCAACATTCCCTGCCTCTCTGCTGCAGATGCACCGGAGAAAAGGAAAACAGCAGCTTGATGGAAGAGAAGGTGAGGTGACAAACAAGCTGGTGATGGGGTGGTACAGGAAGATTAGAGCCACTTCTGCTTGGAGGTCTGTCCTGACTTCCTTGGCGGAGCTGGACTAATTTTGTCTCTCTTTGTGCTGGGTTTCCCCACCGGTAAAAGTGGGAAATGAACACTTGCCCACCTCTGCCAGCGCTGAGAACTCAGGAGGGCTCTGCTTCTGGCTGGCTTTGCAATGACCCAGCTGCCAAAACCTACTCGGCAAACAGTCAAGCACAAGTCAGTGTAACTCTTCTCTAATGAAATAGGAGCTGGTAACCCAGCACAAGCCAGAGCGCCAAAACCAACAGGATCCTGTGCAGGAGGAATGACCAAACAGGAACATTTGCAGGATTCACCCCAAACCAGCACAGGACTGCATCAGACAGGCAGGCAGGGTTGCTGCTGCAGCAGAAGCCAATAATGAAAACTGAAAAGTTCCGTTTTATAGCTCCACATCAGCACAGCTCTAGGATCAAGTTGCTGGGCTGGTTAATTATTCCCTGGCTAAAATGAAGCAGGGACCAGGCAGGATGGGAAAAGGTCTCTGCTGTTTAGGGATTTACAGCTGGCTGCTTCCAATAGGCAACACTTTGCACAAGCAAGGGAAATGTGTTCAGGCACTGCATTTAGACACACTGCTACTTTCTCAAAACTTTACACTTTTTACAGCTCTCTCCACAGTGACTTTCCTTTAACCTGGAACAGAATCCCTCTCCATGCCTGTGCCGTGGAGGAGCGAGGGGGGCAGGAGCAGGGGAGGCAGCGTGAAGAATGCCATTATCCCCACTGAAAGGAAAAACAAAAGGGGGAGCTCAGGGCAGAAAAAAAAAACAGGTTTGAAAAGACAGCAGGGGCAGGATCCCAGCTCAGGACAAGGGATTTGGGGCAAGTAAATACAAAGCAACGGGGATGCTGCAGCATCGGCACAAGGAATTGGGAATGTGCTCATGGAGCTGCATTCCAGCCAAACCAGGGGCTTCTGCTCAGCCTCTAAACACCAGGTGAACTTTTAATGTCTCACTCCAAACAAGCTGAACAGTTCCACAGCATTCACCCTCTGCTGAACAGAACAAACATCCACTGCTGCTTCAACAGACAGCACAAGAAATCACAGGGCATAGAACAACCTGTGTACACAGCCTTTCTCCCCACAAAAAGTCAGAGAAGAAAAGAGAAGAGACAAGCAGAGCCTAGATTTCCTGCAATTACATGAGGTATGGCTCTCAAAAAGTGAAAGGTGTAATTAGGGATGTTTGGAAAGAATAATGGGGAAGCACCTTCCTACACACAAACATACTTTCTAGAGAAAGATCTGGGCAGTGAGTGGGTGGAAACAGCACAACTTTTGCTTTGTTCTAAATCTGAAGCAGAGCAGGGAGTGTCCCGACTAAATGCAAAGCTTCTTGTCACTTTAGGAAGTTTTGACCAAACTCAGCTGCATTTAAAATATTGTACAAACTCATCATTTTCAATTAAAAATAACCAAACACGTCTGAATCGTTCGGGGTTTTTTTCTTTTCAAAGTTGTATCTGTTTTACACTGCTGCTTTGCTGCTCCTGAGATTAGGGAAGGCACCTACAGCAAAAGCAGAAGCAGCAGAAATGCAACAACAGAATTTAGCTACAGAAAGGGCGAATTCCAAACCTTTGACACAGGAGCTGCTGTGCACTGATCTGCAGCTAGAGACCCTGATTTTTGAAGGGGATGAGGAATGAGATGACTCCGTGCCAGTGACTCTTTGTGCGAGCTGCATTCTGCCTGCTAACAACAACACCCCAAACTTGCACGTGCTTACCTGGTTAATGCTCGGCCTCCCTTGCTTTTTCTTCGAGGTCGTGTCCAGCCCCCAGAGAGAAGAAAACCTGCTCCTGCGCTTGCTGGCAGACCTGGACATGGCCTGCGTCCTTCTCCTCACTCCCGACTCCCCCGTGCGAGCCGCCACCTGTCAATGCCACACGGCTTCAGAGTCAGAGCTGCAGCAGCCCCTGCACACACACCCCACCACACTGGGGAGGCTGCGATGGGGGAAAAAGGGCAAATCCTATGGCAACAAAGGGTTCTCACTGCTGGGACAGCGGGGATGCTGCCAGGCCGCTGCCCTCTCACTGCAAATTAACTCACTTCTCCCAGCATCAAATATTGAAATGGACAGTACACACCACCCCCATCGTTTTTTGGTGTTTAATTTATTTTAAAGTGGTCTACTCATCACAGAACAAAGCCTCAGCACCAGTGAAGGGTTTGGGTTTTTTCTTTTATTTTTCTTTTCCTAGCAAGGTTTTGAAGCTGGACATGTGAAACCTGAGATTTCCAAACTTATCTGTTGCTTCCCAAAAACTCGGTCTTCCTCTTTGCTCTTTCCTGTGGAAACACTCTGGGCATCCTGGTGCTCACTCAGAACTGCAGCAAGGCCAGATAAAGGCTTGCAGGGAGGTCATGGCATTTAAACCGGCACTTCCTTGAAGATAAGTGACATCTGGAGGACTGAGCAGGGCACAGGAAGGGAAGAAGTGAGCTGAAATGATCCTTCCCATCAGAGCAGTGTCAACTGCTCTGCAGAATGGCCCGTGGCAACGAGAGACATCTGCCTTTACTGAGCCCAGCTATCTGGGGAGCTCTGGAGGAGATCAGTGGGACATTACTCAGAGCTGAAGTGTTCAGGCCCAATGTCAGAGCAGATTTCCCACGGGGAGGTGTCCTGAGGAGAGGAGCTCCTCTCCTGCCAAAAAGGGAGTGGTAGGGAACAGCAGGAATGGAACGGGAGGCAAGGCCCAGCCAGCCAACCCTGCGCTTCCTGGCACACCTCAGTGCTGCATTCCCACAGCCCAGACCGGCAGAACGGCGCTGCCACACCTCTGGGGAACACACACATCCCCGAGCGATGGCCCCAGCCACCGAGCTCAGGAACTGGCTGGATGCAGCACATCCCAAACTACGGCTGGGATGGACAGAAGGCTGGCTGCTGCACCCAGGGAACTGCGTGAGGAATTGGGAAACCAAGGAAAAGGAGAACTTGACCACCACAGCAATATACTCATTTCCTCAGCCCAGACTGTGAGAGGTTCCACAGCTGTACCTGGGACATTTATGCAGAGCCACCTGGGATAACTTAGCACATCCCTGGATGAAGGTACTGAGGAACATCCTCAGGAGACTTGGGTCATGGAATCACAGAATGATTTGGGATGGAGGGGACCTTAAAGCCCATCTCATTCCACCCTCTGCCGTGGGAAAGGACACCTTCCACTATCCTAGGCTGCTCCAAGACCCGTCCAACCTGGCCTTGGACACTTCCAGGGATGAGGCAGCCACAGCTGCTCTGGGTAAACTCCCTTCCTGAAACTGAGTTAGGGCTCCTAACATGAGGTTGCATTTCCCCACGTTCCTGGGGGCAAAGGAGGACACGAGAGTTTGCTGAGAGGAGAGGAGAGGAGAAGAAAACACGTGTCTCTTCCAACACAACATTTTCAAAACGTATTTTTTCCCTTGGCTCTCCAGAGACACCAGCATGAAGAGGCAGACTGTTTTTCAGGCTAACACTCAGTGCTTTGCTTGATGCAAAAAAAATAAGCATAAATGCAAATTACAGCCCGCCACTTAAAAAATATAATAAATCCACCAGCAATTAGCAGGATGATGACGCTAATCTTTTCATATAGGAAAGAATAAAAACGCCCCTGACTGAATTACAGCTCTGCATTCAATTGAAGGGTACAGCTGACATCTACAAGACAACAGTGGAGCTCAGCTATTTCTGTGAACTTCCAAGAGTCCAAGCTGAAACTACAAGAACTTGATGTAAATTCATTTAAACCCCACCACTTTGCAAAACGTTTCCCTGTACTTTTAAGAGCTGCGTTGTTGCAGCACTTAAATTTAAACAACTGTTATTTGCCACACCGTAGGTAGCAGAGAAGAACATCTCCCCTCCCTTGTGGAGCACCAGGTGTTGATCACCAGAGACCGGCTATTGGAATAACTGGCCAGTAGTTTCATCTGTCTGGAAGGAAGTCAGGTATGCCCAAGAAGGTCTCAGCCAGCACAGGCTGAGGGCCTCAGCACGGCTCCCTCTGACTTCACAGGACATGTGGATCAAGCCCAAGTCTGTGGACATCTGAGATGACTCTGCTCCTCTAACAGGAAAATATTTATGGTGGAAATTGAAAATCGCACGTTCAGGAGAAAGACGGCTCTTCCCTAAGGCCACGGCAGCAAGCACCTGCTCCTTCAGGCACACGCAGCCCCTGTGGGAGCGGGATCTCCTGCAGGCCCAGCGTGGGCTCAGGTCCCTGGCCCTGCCGTGCCCGGCCCTGCCCTGTGCCCACTCACCAGCGCGTGGAACGACGACACGGAGAAGATGCCCAGGCGGCCCATGGCCACCTTGGTGGGGCGGCTGGCGAAGGCCAGCAGCCGCTTGGGGTTGGGCAGCTCCCCGCCCTGCAGGCTCGCCAGGTAACAGCGGTACCGGAACAGATCCATCTGGAACTGCTCCAGGTTCTGCTCCCACACGAAGATCTGCGTCCGGCGGAGGTTCGGCAGCAAGGGGTGAGAAAGGGAGAAGAGGCTGGTAAATGCCTTGAGAAAATTCCCAGCAACACATCCTTTTCACCAAGGCTGATCTCACTCAACAAACCCTGATTCCTGGTCTTCCCACAGCCCCCTGTCCTCCCAACCTCCCAAAGGATGCAAATAGTAAAAGAGTTTTCATTAGATGGAAAACAACTTTTTCTACATGCATGGCAGAAGTCTCCTCTGGGACAACTGCTTCTTTGATACAATGCTAATTAACAGGATTAAAATTTCATTTTTAATTTTCTTTGTATTTCCAGGATTCTCTGCTCAGCAGTCCCTTAAGAGGCTTCTTTCATGCATCAAGAGCATCTGAGGAACCAGAAGAGTAAACCCCACCAAACTCCAGGCACAGGGCATCCCAAATCAGCAGTCGCAGCAGCAGCTTTGCTGTGAGCACCAACAGAGCTTGAAAAAGTGCCATACGCTGGGGATAATTAATCTGATCAGTGGAAGAGCGCTGTAATCAGCCTATGGAAGGACTTATTTAAATAATTCAAATAGCTTATAGGAAACAGTCTCAAAGCATCCAGACAAACTCAGTTACATAAAGAGAGAGACTGCTCTGCCCTCTCACTGTGACTGACAGCTTTGAGTGGAGCTCTTTAGCATTCTCCCTCCCCTTTCTCCCCCTTCCCCCTTTCTCACGGGCTTCCAGGGGGTACAAATCTCTTTAGCTCAGCCCCAGCCACTTCCCATGCTTTGCATTACAGGCACACTTGGCAGCCGTGGTACGAGAGCTCCAAATGAGGGAAGCAGGAGCCATATGTTAAGTTTCCCAAAATAAGGTGCTGCTGCAGCAGCGGGGGAGACATCTGCTCGAGGCTCTCTGCTTCTGAAACCCAGCCACGCTGTCCACTTGAAGGCAGGAGGAGCGGGCCCGGGGGGAGCCAGGGATGCAGCCACAAGGTCAAGGCAGGCCCTGTGACAAGCAGAAACCAGGGATGGCTCCTTCAGGCCAGCTGCCAGCAGAAGCAGCAGCCTCTGGCACAGTTAAACCAGCAGCAGCGTTTGGTGGTGTGTGAGCACACAGCTGTTCCCCAAGGCATCCCGCAGCCATGGTCTGGCAGCCTCCTCACTCAGCCTCCTGCTATCCAAATCCCACGCCTGGAGGCCAGCAGAAGACAGCCCATGCTGGACCTTAGTGGAGAAATGGTGCAGCTAAGGCAGCCAGCACGGCTCTCCTGCTCCCACCTGCTCCAGGGAGCTCCCACCAGTCTCCAGAAGGCCTTAAACCCTCGCTAGGGACTTATTTCAAGAGTAAGACCTCACCTGATCCAGTATGGTCTTCTTCTTCTTGGAGTCTGTTACAGAGGACAGCTGCATTTCACCCATTTTCTTCATCTTCTCGTCCATGTCGATCTTCTGCTCCAGCTTTTTGATCTCCGTTTTCAGGAGCTTGACCGTGTCCTCCTTGTGGTGCTGCCGCGCCACCGCGGTGGCACAGGCCGAGTGGATCGCCGTGATCCAGTTCTCCAGCTCCGTCTGGCTGCAGGTCTGCACGGGGCGAAAGGGGGGCAGAAAAGTCAGGATCCTCTTTGAAATTGATTGGAGATTACCAAATGCAATTCCAAGGAGTTTCCTCTCCCTTTGATCTCAAGATTCAAAACCTTAAATCCACTTAGTCCTGTCGAAGTAATAACCCCCCCATCATCCTTAAGCAGGCCATTTTTAACTTGGCACCAGGCGCTCAGCAGTTGGAATTACACCTCTATCTGTGCTTTGCAGCTGTGGGTGCTTCCCACCAAGGCCACAGGAATTACCTCTCTGGCTCGACGCAGTGCTGCCGTAATTTCTAGCTCAGTATTTAACGATGATTTCTAAACTCCGGTTCCTTAAGGCAGGGAACGCAGATCCCTGTACTCTTCCCAGGATGGAGAGCTTTTCTGGCATGCAGCAGTTAATAATAAATTAATGGCATAAAACGTGACCGTGATAAGTATGAGTAGCGTTATTATGGTGCACAGACAAACAAGCTTTCCATTTCTGAAGGTCCCAAAGCACTCTGAAGATACCCCTGTTATCATTAAAGGCAGGCTCATCCTCATTTTCACAGCTCTGGCACTGTCCCTTCCCAAGCACGGATATGACAGCACTTACAACACTTCTCCTTACTGGCAGTGTCCAAGGCCAGGCTGGACAGACCTTGGAGCAACCTAGGACAGTGGAAGGTGTCCCTGCCCACGGCAGAGTGTGGAATTGGATGAGCTTTAATGTCCCTTCCAGCCCAAAGCACTCCATGAGACACCAGGCTGGAGCACGGAACACCAGCACATTTTTCTGGAACAGGACTATTCTGATTAGAGGCCTCTGACACACAGAGAAGAATCTTTCCAGATTCTCAAAATAAAAAGTCAATCTCCTTAGGCCTTTTACTAAACTCCATCCCTTTATACAGTAGGTTATAAAACAAACCTTCCAGCCAGCTCAGGGTTGCAGAGGACTTTCTGTGAGTGTCAGCCTGGGGCAATAATCACAGTGGTACTTGGCTTCCAGCTGGAAAAGTAGCAAGGTGCCAAACCACCTTGTTCTAATTAAACTTTCTGATGATGCCTGATCTATTAATAGACAGCCCAGCATGACTTCTCCATTTGGTGGAGAAGATGAGGAAGGTCATCCTCACTGAGGTCACAACCAACAGCGAAGGATGAAGCCAAGGAGAGAAGCTCAGCTCTGGGAATCACATATGCATGGGCTGGGCTTCAGACTGATGCTCTCCAAACTTTTGTGGTACTGCAGCAGGTGGGACACACATGTCCCAGAATGACACCGCTTTCCTCACTCAGGCCAGAAGCCTTAAGCAGAAACAGGACCTACTCCAGAAGGACCGACCTCCTGCTTCCCAATTTCCTTGCCTTCAGGTGGCACTGTACCCAGGATATGGCTGAAACTGGTCAGGCTCTCTGCCCAGGCAGTACCACTAGCGAGCTCTCGTTCCACTGCTGAAGACACTCTGAGTCCCCCTCGCTGAGGAACGTCTGCTGGAAATGCAGGAATTATCTGCCAGAATGGGAGACACTTTGCCCACGGTCAGGTGGTGAAACCTCATCCCCAGCAGAGAAGAGATCAACACTGGACTTAGAATGAGATGCTCTGTTTGGATAATTGCTAGCAAAATCCTAACAGCATTTGCAATCTTATTAAACTTCAAAGTATTATCTGTATACCATTAGACTCATTTTTCTTTTTGGTTTCCTGGGGAGAGGGAGGCAAAAAAGGGTCCAGAGTGGATTTTAGAAGCTGCGGACCCCTGTGGCAGATGAAGAGGCGACGGGAATCACTCCCCTTCCCAAGGGAAAGGACCACACAAACAAGCTGCAAACAGCTGACACCCGTACGGGGTGTCACACGTTGCTGTGAGCTCCTGGCACACACGTGTGACATGTGCCAGGGCTGGGTTTGTGTGGGCACAGCCAGAGCTGCCTGTCGTGTGGGAGGAATGGGATGTCTCTGGGTGCAGTGCAGTGGGCAGGCTCGTTACAAGGTGTCCAGGACCACAAACAGCCCTGTTTTCCCTTCCCTGGGACAGAAATAGCCTCCTGCAGGGCTGTGCTCTCTCCCTGCCAAACCTGCTACTACAGCTCTGCGCTGGGTGTGGGGCACGGCCAGGGAAGGGCCACGGCTCTGGGGGCATCCCCTCCTCCTCCTCTGCTTCCACGGCAAAAGGGACACATCACAGAACACTTCTGGCAGTATCAATGACTGGGTTTCGCTTGAAAAGGCTCCGTTTTGCTTTTTCCCTACACAAAAACCTACCTGTGGCAGAATGACACCGGGCTCTTAGGGAATAACCTTTGGGGTGACCTCACTGGGACCTTCCAGTCTGGGAGCCCACAAGAAAGATGGAGAGGGATTATTTGTAAGGACATGGAGGGACAGGACACAGGGAATGGCTTCCCGCTGCCAGAGGGCAGGGTTGGATGGGATATTGGGAAGGAATTGTTCCCTGTGAGGGCGGGGAGGCCCTGGCACAGGGTGCCCACAGAAGCTGTGGATGCCCCTGGATCCCTGGAAGTGTCCAAGACCAGGTTGGACGGGGCTTGGAGCATCCTGGGCTAGTGGAAGGTGTCCCTGCCCATGGCAAGGGGTGGAACAAGATGATCTTTGAGGTCCCCTCCAATCCAGGCTATTCTGTGGCTCTACGATTCCATCTCACCTGGAGGAAGGTCTCCAGGTGCCAAAATACACATCCTCCTCCCAGGGAAGACATAAAGGTAAGAGGGGCAGGGCAGTGCTACAGAAGGAGCTGAGGGAAAATCCCACTGAGGTGCCAGTGAAGTTAGTACACAAAAAAAAAGATGGCTTTTTTCAGAATGCAGTCAGATACTCAGTCCCTCCAAGAATCAGAAGGGCTTTTTTTTTTTTGCACCATTTTCAGAATCCAGCCCTTTGCAAGGACAGCTCCAAGGACCTACAACACAGCGTAATTTTACTTTTTTGCTCTGGAATACAGGGGAGTGATGATGTGGGGACACATCCTACCCTAGAGCAGCTTGCGGTTTAAGAAGGCAAGAAACTCCATTGTCATTGGAAAGAGAAATAAAGGGATTCCTCCAGCAAAGAAAACTGAATCAAAACAGGAGGAAATGCACCCACCTCAGCATGCGCTGACAACTGCAAATAACAGAATGTCACACTCTGCTTAGTGCCAACTTGACATAAGAAAGGGGATGACAACCTAAAAATCACTCAGGGAAGCAGTGGTTACCAAATTACAGAAATCTTTTCAAGTGAAACACACAAACTAATGTATGGTCTTTGATACAAGTCCTGGATTGTTTTTTTAAATGCACCAAGCGAATTTGAGACATTTCTATTTTCTGATTAAAGAACCAAACCTTGCACTTCCAGTCTCCTCTTGGGCAGCAGCAAGATGTGTGAACAAGGGGCAGCTGGATTCTGCAGCCCCTCTGGGAGAGCACTTGCAGGTCCAGACATCCCCTTGCACTTCCAACTGCTCCTGGTCTTGTCAGCCCCTGGAGCCTCTCCACAAGGCCCTGTCTTTGACACACGTCTCTCACAAGACACAGAGAGTGGCACAGCACATTTAATGCCCAGCTCGATGTCCTGTGTGGTGACTGGCTTGGTCTGTGTGCTCTAAGCATGCTGCCCAGCCAGTTTTTACAGTGATGCACGTACATGTCTTCATTCTTTGTCCAGCCATCTACACAAAGAGGGTCCGGCCAGTTATTCAAAAAGCAGATTAGACACTGATCATGTTCAGATCATGTCCTTCCTCTAGGGCTGCCAAAGGAAAACCCCAAACCTATTGGAGTCAGCAGGACTTTCCATTGATCTCAACCAGAGCTAGGATGTCCTCCTTGCTGGGAGACAGAACAAAACTTTGCAAAAACCAACCTGGAAGAGGAAAGCGTCCCCGAGGGAGTTGCTGAGGCAGAAGACAAAGTCCTTCTTGGGGTGCTCAGGCACGGCTTGCACGATGCTGTTCTCCACCCAGACAGCGTGCTTGGGGATGCTGTTGTGGTCAATGCCGGACCGGCCGTCGGTCTCGTAGAAGAACAACGTGCAGCCTGCAAGAGACAACGAGCAGCGCGTTCCCAGCCCCTCAGGACGGAGACTGAGCCCACAAATAAACGCTCACGGGGATGAGGGAGGATTTGCCACAGCCTGTCTGCGTTTTCACAGTGGAGAGCACCAGCAAGTGCCCAGTTTTTAGCTTGGTCAGGTGCTAGTTTTGATGCCAAGCAGGCACACCATGAGCTGTAGGGCACAGTGAGCCCTGACCCAGAGCTGTTTTGTTTGCCCTGAGTTTTGTTCTCTACAGGACTGCCAAAACAAAAAGTCACGGCAGTAAAATACAGCCCCAGATGAAAAACATTTTAAGAAATCACAAATTTGGGGCAGTTCATGGCCAGCCCATTGAAGGGAAGACAAAGGGGTGAGATCCTGGTCCCCTGAGGGTGACGACCAGCTGGGAGCCAGCCCTGGGAGCAGTCAGGCCCCCAGGCATGGCCCAGCCTCAGCCTCTGCAGCAGCTGCTGCTGCTACAGTCCCTGCAAGGCAAAGATCAAGCCATTTAATTGCTGGATGCAGACAGTAACCGGAATTAAAATGGGCTGGGATGAGCTGTGCTTGCTGAAAGACTGCTGGACAAAAAAACTTCGCTGAGGACAGCAAACAACCTGCTCAGTGTTACAAAATGATCTTTACAATCCTCCAAAAAGAATAAAGCAAGGGTGCAATTCGGGAGATTCCAAAAAGAAAAGGGTGTCCTTCTCTCCCACCTTCCCACACTATCTCCAGTTGTTTATAAGATGGCACATAGTTGCTGTGTCACTGAAAAGGGATGCTCTGGTACCCAGGCTCTCAGAAAACTATTTGCAGCCAAACAATGGCAGCTGCTCACTTCAAAGCCTTAAACATTGTCAGTATCAAGGCACAGCAATCCAAGGAGTTAACACTCCACTTGAGTCAAAGCACTTCAAAACAACATCACTTCCCTGCTCGTCCTTCCCCTTTCTCCTCCCAGATGGCCCTTTGTTTGCCTGCTCCTCACAGCAAGATCTTCCTGCCACAGGGCCCCCTCCCAGGAGATCAGGGCTGTCCCTCACCTCCCCGCCTCCTCTCCCACTTCCCCAGCTCTCCAGCCACCCCAAGGAAGAGCTGGCTCCAAACGTTGCTGTTGGCTTTAAAATAGCGCTGCAAATTAAAAATAAACAAGTGCTCTACGAAGAGCTCTCTGTGGGGAGGACAGGGTTTGACCACACTGAGCCTTTCGGGTGACCCCACCTAGAGCAGGAGACACGGCTGCACCTCTGCTGGTTCCCGCTGCAGCAGAGGAGAGGGAGGCCAGTCCCAAAACTGCGGCTTCCCGTTTCACTGCTGCTGAAGCACATGAGGATGAGTTTATGAGCACGTGCCTAGCAGGAACTGCAACAACCCGGGGAGAAGAGGGTCTGTGGCCTGGGCAGCTGAGGAGGGAGCAGGGCAGCTGGATGCTGAGGGCTGCCCAGCACGGGCTGGGTGACACAGCCAGAGCCACACGTCAGCCTCGATGAGCAACCACGGCTTCCTGTCCACCCTGCAAAAGTGCTGCAACCCTGAGTGTTTATACTCATGAAGCGCCTCTCGGACAAAGAGAGGTACAGCAGGGATGCAGAGCATGGCAGAGCCCCTGTGTGAACGCCATCCACTGTCACCAGCAGCCTCCCACCATCATGTGCCAGCAGTGGCACACGGGTATTCAGCCGTCAGCAAGCCATGGACACGCTTCTCCAAGGGAGCACCCAGGGAAGCCACCCTGGGTGGTACCAGCAAGGTATGAACCCCACTGCTGTGCCTTGGACTACACACGTGCCATCACTGAGCGCGTCAGCAACCGCCACGTAAAACCTCCGAAAAAGAGCAGGGCCACTTCCCCACGCTTCCCGTGAATGATACCGAAGCTCACAGCAGCTTCTGTTACGCGTCCAGGCCCCTGGTTTTGCCACCCCGCGGGCGCCCACCTGGATACGCCCCTGCCCGCTCTCTCCGTACCTTTCAGGGACACCCAGTAGTGCTTCCACTTCCTGCGCGTGGCCGACTCCACCTTCTTGTTCTTCTTGTGCACCAGGAAGTTTTTGACGGCCAGGGCGCCCGCCTTGCGCACGGTGCCCTGCGCGGCCGTCAGCAGGATGTCGGACTGGCCGGGGGAGCTGAGGGTGCCGCTGCTCTGCTCGTCGCTCAGGGCCGAGCCCGCCTCCTCCAGGTGCTCGCTGTTGGTGGTGCTCATCTCCAGCTCGCGGCGGAAGTTCTCGTAGACGCCCTGGCGCAGCCCATCGCCCGCCGAGCTGCTGCCGCTGTCGCTGCCGATGAAGGCGCGGCTGGCCGGCGGCGAGTAGCTGGCCGTGGTGGCGTTGGAGCGCCGCGACAGCAGGTCCGTGTCGGTGGCTGCGCCCTCGATGCCGCTGTCGGTGAACTCGCTGCCCTCGCCCGCGTTGACGTCCTGGTGGTGACAGAGACACGGGGTGAAGGGAGAGCCTGGCCAAGGCCCCGAACGCCCAGGGGCCACCACGTTACTTCACACCTCCGTTTTTTCTAGCACTGGAAATCCCTCATCTCTTCTCCTCCCTAAGACAAACAACTGGAGGAAAAGGCAGGGTGGTGACAAACAGGCACCGCAGCTGTCCTGAGGCAGGGAAGAGCTCTCCAGCTTGGAGAGAAGGGTGAAGCTGTCCCATGCATTTCCCTGCAGCTCCACGGGGACAGTTGCATTTTCAACATTTTATATCTCACAGCTCCAGGGTTGTACTTTCCTGACTGCTGCAGGAGTCCCTGTGGGTCCGTAATGTGCCTTTGGGGCATCTAAGGTAAGATTCCTTCCTTCTGGAGACAAACAACTGGAGGAAAGGTGGGGTAGAGGCAGAGCTTCCAGCCTAGGTTAGTAAAGACCAGTCACACACGCACCACTCCAGGTGGTGCCTCTACAGCCTCGGCAATTTGGAATATAAGATGCAGCATCATCTGTTTACATTAAGCCAAGTTAACAGTGCTAAAGGTTTTGCAAAAGGAGAACATATGGTAGCAAAAACTGGCAGCGTTGAGAAAAGCAGCGCCCAACCTACGCGTTTTGAGGAGAAAACATTGATATTGTGCATTCACACCTACAGCTGAAGATACATTTCAGACACTCCAAGGCTGACCTTTGAAAATTATGTAACCAAAAAGGTTCTCTTTTTTTTCCTCCTGACAGGTTAATGTGGTTGAGATTATTTCTGTTTTCATCACAAGCTGTAATGATGGGCCGTGTGATACTCCCCACCAAATCCCACAGACCCTTCCTGGCCCCCAAGAACTTGGAGTGGAAGGATCAGAAGAGACAGGAATACGGCCAGTTTGAGCAAGTCAGGAGGAAACACCACTGAATTGGGGTTTTGAATTTGTGACTCAGCCTGCCCCCTGCTACAAGGCTAATCTCCCCCAGGGGGATGCCCACCACCACCTCGGTATTTACAGGCATCTGTGGCAGATTTTGGAAGACAAACGAAGGCCAAACCCTGTAAATGGAAACAAACATTTTAGGTACTTGGGCGAAGAGGATGCAAAGAAGTGAGAAATACGGCCAAAACAACAGCAATTTCAGCCTCTATCTCTCCTGCAAGAGCAGCTCGTGCTTGATTCACAAGTTTTTTAAAACAAAGAGGAGTCTCTGAGAAGAGGTAGCAGAATGGAGTATTTATTTTGAGAGAAAACAAGCTTCCAGATGTTGGTTCAAGCACCAGTTTTCTTTGTATCCAAGAGCAGCTCTGTGGAAACAAAGAAACCCTCCATCAGCTCTGTGTGAAACCCTCCTCCTGTGGAGCAAGGGCTGGATGGGGAGAGCTTAGGGGCAGGGGAAGGGCTGACTAACTTTTAAGGCATTAATTTGCAATGGATGGCCCCGTTCTTTATAAACACCACTTCCCAAGGGAGGACTGGAGTCCAGCTGGAAGAATAAGCACTTCCTTCCCCGCTCAATGAGCGCAGTTGTGCTGGTCCATCTGGTTATTTCATGCAGCACGCGGTGACGGACAGGCCGGTGTTCTCTGCTCCTCCACGTGTGACAGAGCTGAGCAGGGTTTCCTGGAAGCATAGCCCTGCACCCGCCCAGAGCAGCTCTCACAGCCACACGTGGACCCTGCTGTTCCAATACACTTGCTTTGGGGTAGCCAATTACCTTCTCGTTCCCTGCAAAGGAGGAATATCTGGCGAGGGGAAGCGGTGCTGCTCAGAGCCCCGCGTTTACAAAACACTGCCACAAGGAAGGTTCTGCACTGTGCCCTGAAAAGCTGGATGGTGCAGCCTGTTCTGCCAGCGCTGCCTCCGTGTGAGCCCCCGTGTGCCAGGGCTGCTCCACACCCACGGCACTGCCCCTCTGCCAAGGCAGCAACGGACACCGGCAAGCGGGACTGAACCGAAACCCTGCCAGCACTGGGATCATCGTTCCCATGGAGTCACGGTTTTCCGAGCCCCACTTCATCCCTAACTTCACGCTGACAGACAATGGGTTTAGATTGGATATTGGGAAGAAATTTTTCCCTGTGAGGTGGGGAGGCCCTGGCACAGGTTGCCCAGAGGAGCTGTGGCTGCCCCTGGATCCCTGGAAGTGTCCAAGGCCAGGCTGGACAGGGCTTGGAGCAACCTGGGATAGTGGAAGGTGTCCCTGCCCATGGCAGGGGGTGGAACAGATGAACTTTAAGGTCCCTTCCACCCAAACCATTCCATGATTCCATGATTCTGTGCTCTACAAAAAGTATACAGCTAGTTCCAAAATCTTAGCTGATGTAACTTTTAGGAAGCATATCTCACGCTCTAGATAAAATGAGTTGATTTAAGAAAACAAAGAACTACTAGAACAGATGACCAACTTGAGGGAGATAGGATTTGTAATCTTGCCAGCTAGCGCATGCATCAGATTTTCTTAGTGCTGATTAGCACGTGGAGCATTTTTCCAAAAACTGAAGTTCCCCTCAGAGCTGAAAAGCGAAGGCTGTCAAGGTCCCCCATGCCCAGTGTGCTACTGAGATGACCTTGGTGAGACATTGTTTTAATGGCCTCCGTTTCCCTGTCAATAAATGGGGCTTATACTCTGTAACTAATATACGAGCATATCCGTTTACAAAAAAAAAATTCAAGGATGGAGAACGCGGAGTAAATGCATTTGTTATATTTGCCCATGAGGTTAAACTGTAGCACATTTTGCAAAGATCTCTACAATCTTTACCACAATGCAAGTGATAGGCTGGACTGGTCAAAATATCTTTTCAGTGTAATGCTACAGCGCTGCTCCTAATCTCCCTCTGCTCCCTGCACTCCCTTTTCCACTCCTAAATATCCCTTATCCAAGACTCGTGGGCAGCCCATTGAAGGCCTTTGGCAAGAGGAGGGTCTGAGCAGACAAAGGTCAGCGGAGCGCACAGCCCAGAGCTGCCAATGCCGTGCTGCTCCCGAGTTACGGAACGCGGCACTGAGGGAGCCTCAGCCAGCGACTCTGGCCCACGAGGAGATCGGTGCCGGGGCTGGGAGGGCTCAGGGCAGTCACTGCACAGGTCTCTGCTCCCGAGGTCCTGCTGCAATGTCAGCTCCTTCCCATCCGAGGGGAGGGAAAGCTCCCAGGCGGGCAGCTGCCGGCATCTGCCTCGGGAGCCTCACAGTGCCGCACTGAACGCGCTCAGCTGAGGGTTCTGCGCCAAGGTTTAATGCTGTGATCCCATGGAAATCTGCTGGGGCTCAGAGGGGAAACAGTCCCAGGCCAGGAACAAACCACAGCAGGGTTTGGTGAACACAGGGCTTTCACTGCTCCACTGAAGATTGCTTTGCGGAAAGCAGGGAGAAAGGCACGTGGAGACCACGGGCTGAGGAAGGGAACTAAACGGGCTCCGGGACTGTGGCGGGATGGGGAGATGTGGGAAGCAGAGCAGAGCTTCCGCCGGGATCTGGGATCCCTGGCACTGCCGAAGGGCCTGGAGGATCTGGGATCCCTGGCACTGCTGAAGGGCCTGGAGGAACAGCACCACTCCTTACACTGGCAGCGCTACCCTGTGCCTGGGGGTGCCCAGGGGTTATGAAAGGAGGCTCGGCAGACAGTCCTGAAGGGCAAGAGGAGGGAGAGGTGGAATGGCCAGTGCCACAGAGATCCGCCGTGGAATGAGGACCGCAGCGGGGCTGAATGGTGCCATTGTCACCAACAAGGCCACGTGCCAGGGCAGCCCTGCGAGCATCGCGGTGCAATGAAACGGAATGAGTTATCACAGCCCCATCAAGTGCAGAGAACAATTCAGCTGCTGAACCAACTGGGTAAAGTGCTACTGGAAGCATTAGCAACCCACTTAAATATGGGGTTTTCACACGAACACTGGGTTTCAGGCAAAACAAGCAAAACAAGGCAGTGGGGAATGAAACTGTAATGCAACAGCTACATCAGGCTAATGTACCTGGTGCCGTAGCTTTTGAATACTCACGTGACACATACTCTGTATGTTTCCTGCAGCCACATCTGTTAAATAAATTTTGCTAAATTTAAAAGACAAGCAGAAGACAACCCCTTTGCTTTACGAAAAATGTCTACATTCAGCTAGCAAAAATCAGGAGAGGAGTTTTGGGACAGCTTCCAAGTGTCCCCACGTTGAACATTCCTGGTGCTGGCCTCTGCTGGAAGAGACCACAGGATGGGACAAGCCTTTCCCAACTCTGGCTCACGACTGGGCACACTCAGAGTGCCTGCAAGAGCTGCACTTCCCAAACTTCCCACCACCAGCCCTGCCACAGACACTGTGACAGGCCTCGGTGAATCACTTTCTCCTGCCCCACCGACAGCTGATTCATGGGCACTTGGGGGCTGATTTAGTAGGAAAAATCTTACTTCCCTAAGTATAAACAGCTCCTCGTGGTTAAAACTCCTTTCTAAATGAACCATTAGATTAAAAGTACAGCTGAGTCGGGGTTTTCCTTGGAAGGGGCTCCCTCCAAGCCAATGCATATCCTTTGTTCCCTGTCCTGTTGAGCAACAGAGCAATCAGATGCTCACACTCAGCAAGAGTGATTGCACACAACCTGTCTGGCTGCTCCTGAGGCAAGCACCACACAGTACATTTCAAATGGGCAGCAGCCTGATGGTTTGCATGCTTTTATCTGACTGGTGTCCCTTTGAAGCTCCTATGTGGAAAAAGATTGGCCTGATAAGTGTTTTTCCTTTCTTTTCAATACTGACTCTGCCATCATTTGTTGGTCAAGGTATGGCTTGCTGCAAATCCAAATTAAATCCTTTCTCCACAGTCACGTCCGAGAAGCAAAGATAAACCATAAACTGCAAAAGAAACCTGAGTGTGAGAAATGGTTTGATTCCACTTCTGTGCACTCACTGCACTGGGGCAGCAGCTCTTGAGATGTCTGAAAGAATCAACATTTTTTAAAAATTACATTTAGAAAAAACAAAATAAACAAACCCTTGTACGTGTCACTAAAGCTGCTCAGGGTAGTTCAGTAAGCAAGCAGGTTTGGGTCATGGTTCTCTGAAATCAAATTTGCCCCTGACAAAAAGGTACCAGCCCAGACCTCCGGATACTTCTCCTGGCAAAGAACTCCAGTCTTATTACGAAAGGATGAATCACAGTCACAGGTGTCTGGGCAATAATCCCTGGGAAAGTCTCAGGGCACGGACTGCAGTGGATCTGGTGCCAGGACTCCCTTGTGAGCGCGCGGTGAACGCCTGCAGTGTAATTTGGCACCCCGGAAGGCCAGCCGGGGTGCCAGGAGACACCGGGATGTGGGAAGGAGATGTGCATGCCCTGTGCTCCTGCGGGACAGCAGGCAGCAAAC
>VWPU01011740.1:0-69558 GCA_013398955.1 Callaeas wilsoni
TATATTTATATATTTTTATATATCTTATTTACTATTTATTATATTATTAACTAAAGATGGAGCAAGGAACTGCTTTAGAAGAGTTAATAACCTACACAATTTAAATAGCTAATAGTTGGCTTAGAGTCTACATTAGTCTGAAAAAAAAATTACCTATTTTCACTGTATTTTAACTGAAATTACAGTATCCTAAATACATTTTGAACCATTTTAGTATTTTAAATGTCTTTTTAAAAACTACACTGAAGTATTTTGTGTACATCATTTTACATCCCTTGTTTCTTTCCTCCTCTCCCAACAGAATTATTTGTCAATGAAGATCGTGAAACCAATTTAAAGAAGATTTTTTACCTCATCTTTTTAAATAGTGCTGAAATTTCACCCCAGGCTGTGGACCAAAATCAGCAAGGCTCTCCATCCTTTGTATCTGCTTGTATTTAGAACAGTAAAATAGATAATTAAGACTTTCAATAAGGTTAGCCAAGGTTCAAGAGGTCATGGAAGGTGTTTTTTAAAAACAAGAAATAACCCACACCCCCCATTTTTTTACGTCGCTGGTATCTATACATGGTAAAGTTCTGACTTTGCTTTTAAAGTGGATTTTTCATAAAAATCACTCAGAGGAACTGCCTGCTATTGCTGTCTCTGGTTTTTAACCGATACTTCCTTTTGAGAATCCTTTTCATTGAGCACACTTTGAAACTCTGCATTTTAATTTAAAGGAAAGGAATCACTACTTAAAATTGTGTTTACCAAAGAAACATCACAGTGCAACCAAAGGGTCATGCACTGTTTCTAATTCCAAAGTTTTCATCATCATGCTGCTTAAAATTCTTATTTGCCATGCTGTAGACTTGACAACACTATACACATATCTTGACAAGTGCATAAACATAGAAATTAATTATACATTTTTTTTAGTATAATGCAAAATTTAAAATAAACTTATCCACAAGTAAAATGCAAGTTTCCAGTTTTCTTCAACTATTACAAAACTACAATGTATTAGGACTCGTGTGGTGTCTATCGGAGGATGTAATGTCACAGACTTGGAATTTAAGATATTTTACTATTATCTGCACAATGAAGAATAAGGAAATACTTCTGCACAAAGTTCTCATTAATTTATTCATTAATTAGGAAATTAATAACGAAATCTGTTGACTAGTTTCACTATACTCCTTTTATTTAGAGGTGATCATGAATCAAAACACAGGAGAATACCTGACCTAGAATCAACCCTTGTTTGAAATTTGATCTGCAACTGGGAAGTATCTCATTTTGCCTCAGTCTCCTCTCCCAAGCCAGAGTGAAATATAATGTGCACTAAAAATCAGGTTGTAGTCTGTGATTTTATCTTACTTTTATGGAGGGCTGGTGCAGAAGCATCTCTGAACATCCTCTGGTCCTTGAAATGGAGGAAATCTACACCAGAATCGAAAATTGGCATTTGGTATGATTGCAACATTTTTGACTGCATGAAGACTGCAGCTGTCTTTAAAAAGATGTGAAAAATAACTACAAAACTTAGTCTTTAAAAACTTCTGTCATTGTATTTAGTGACACACTTAACACTTTCTTATAACACAGTACTGTAAAATAATAAGCATGTACTTGTCGGGCAAAATAAGTTACCTTATTCCGTTGGAGGAGTTAGGGTAAAGGTCTTTTATTAAATAGCTTCCATCATGTGAAGTCCCAGTGGCTAGAGTGGAGCAAGCAGCAGTCATCCTGTCGAAAACATAACACCATCCTTAGTTTTTTGTTGTCAAGAAACTCTCAAGCATCCTGATCCTTGAATGAGAGCTCAGAGCTGGAACTAATCACTATCCAGATGGATTGTCCCTCCACTAATGATGAAATAGCACTCCAGAAATAACCAGCAATTTGCATGAGCTAATGTTTGATCAGCCACTATTAAAATCTGTCTCAATCAATGCCATAAATCTGACAAAGGGTAAAAATCACATCAAACTTGTTTTCATGCAAGACAAGAAAGTGTGTTGCTTCTGAGGGTTGTAATTAGAAAGCATTTAACTTCAAAGAGTGTGGAGCAGAGATCCAAGCAAGCCTGTTCACAGAGCATTTGAAGAGTGGCAGACTGCCCTTCTGAGTGGAGTTCACCCTCTTCCAGATGCCTTTTTGTCCAAGCATGCATAGGCTTGATCATTTCACTTCAATTAGGCAGTGCTATTAAAAACATAACTGAAAAGTCTAAGAAGCCATTCCGTCTGCCAGCCTGCCCCAGTAACAAACAAAAGGCAACACATGTTCACAAGAAAGAAAAGGTGATCATTTGTATTTACATACAGTACTAGTCAAATCTGTAATTCCTGGTGCAGATGCAGTGCATGACTCCACCGTGCAACAGGATTTTGTCTAGCTGGAACAGTTACCAAAGATTTAGCCCTGTGCAGGGAACAACTTGGGGCTGCTCTCAATGAGCACCAATGACTGGGATGTTGACTTTGGCCAGTGCAGCTCTGAACCACTCCAGTTACCAGCAGCTGAGCCAAATGGCCTGTGAGGCCACAGAATAGGAGGCAGAAGGTAGATGTGCCTGGTACCACTCCTCCTTGTTACAGGAAATTACTTAACCCCGAGAATTCCTCCTCCTATGAGTGTGTTTTGCCAGCCAGCTGGAACAGCCAGAGAAAGGCTAAAGCTAAACTTTAGTGCTTCTAACAAAAAGTGGGTAACTAAGAGCACTATGTCAGAGTCCTCCTGCCTCTGCCGTCACATAGGTTCGAACACCAGCGGCTGCACTCATCGATACACTCAGGTATCCAAGCAGTGTATGACTAACTGTCACTGCTTGCTGCAGTCGCCCCAAACCCCGACTACTGGCATGGGCTGGAAGGAAGGTAACCACTGCTGTCATGGACTTTACAAAGAAAGAGCCATCATGTAATTCAAGGTGAACAAGTTGGAGAAACTTGCACCTATACCAGCTCAGCGTAAAGAGGCAGTAAACTCAGGCACACTTACAAGCTGTTCTTGCATTTCTTTGAACAACCACAAGATGACATCCGAAGTCTCGTGTGTTCACAAAGTCCTTTCAGTACTTCTGTTTTATTCCTACCCTAAATACAGCTCACGTATGGAGATGAACAACAAGATAAGTTTTATAGTCAAGGGAAAACAGTCCCATCAAGCCCATTGCTTCCAAGTGTATTTGAAAACCACAGCTGTAAGCACCTTTGGCACTTACCTGTTATACACAAAGGGACTCCAAGCCTGGTCCTTACTGACCTCTCTGCTGTTGTATCCACTCCCTGCCCCTATGTGCTTTAGTATCTATTTAGCAACTTGAAAGCAGCACTAAAGTGCGAAATGGCAGCACTCAGTGTTGCATCTTGTGTCAATGCTAGCTCAGCTAGTAAATACCATGCAGCTTTTTACACTGCACTTGCCATTGCTCAGAGCTGCCGTATCATGTATACAGACAGGGACCTGAATTAGAAAGACAATTCTTTAATGGAAAACTATCAACATCTTTAAAAATTCATATTAAAAAAAAAACCAACCAACAACAACAAAAACACCCACACATTTTATCTGTCGAGTCTGACCATGCTCTGACCACAAAGTTACCGTTTGGAAAACTTATTTCCCTTGTACCTTTACTGTGGCTAAGAGATTGCAGCCACTGACAAGTGCAAGATGAGGAACACTGTGGGGGAATAAAACCACTTTCCTGAAGCCTGCAAAAACTCTGAGTGCATTGTAAGTGCTGATAAAAGACTCCAAGACAGTTCTGTTCCTTTCCCAGACCTACAAGGTGTCGGGACCTGCAGCAGAAAGCAGCGGAGCATTGAGAAGGCAGCAGGAGGTACACAAAGACCCGGAAGGCGCAGCGGGACTGCCAGCCGCCTCGCGGGGCTCCGGGAGCGCGGCGCGGAAGGGAGCGGCGCTCGCTGCCCTGGGGAGCGCTACCCAGCAGCGCTCAGCCAGCGACAGTAGAGCCTCCGGCGAGCTACAGCTCACGGCAGCGGGCTGCTGCAGGTGCCAGCACCACCTGGGCTCTGCAGGCCAAGCCGGCTCCTCTCCGTGCCTCTCTGCCACGCCGGTGCTCCCGCAGCAGCAGTGCTGGAGAGTGACCCCAGCACGGTGCGCCAGGAACAGCCCGGCACGCTCAGCCAGGCTGCACGTTTAGGTTTAAACCTTTCAGGCAGAGAAGGGAACTGAACCTTCGCTTCCAGGCTCCTGTGTAATTCTTGTTACTATTAAGCAAATACGGTGAAACAAAAGAGACACACTTTGCCAGCACCTTCCAGGAGAAATTGTGGACGGTCAGTACGGCAGACAGTTGTATGAGTGAACCTGTCAGCTCAGGCCTTTGGAGATACTGAAGCTTTTGGTCATGATGCAGGTTCAGTGCCAAGCTGGTTAGCTGTAAAAACATACACATACTTCCAAAAAGGAAAAGATGCAGACTCAGGAGTGGCTGGAGAGTTTATATAAACCTTAAGTGCTGTTAGGCAGTAATGGAACAGTTACGGATTTGCACCTAAGCACCTGAACTCCCAGTAGTGCCTCTTCACACAGCTGTGTGTCTGTTGGGTCATGTCACTGCTCTCTAGAAAACAGCAGTTAGGAAAATTAATAGAGTTAGATGCATCATCAAACAGGAAACAATTAATAAACCCAGGATATGTTAACAGTGTCCTATCAATCATAATCTTCTTATGTTCAAAGCCTGTATTTTATTTTGCTACAGATCTCAAAAAAAGGCACATTATAAATGAATAAAGATTCAAATGTGGATAATGAAAATAATCAAGAGCAAGCAGGTAGGATAAGGCTTCCTGCACAGGAGAAGCTTGAGACATCAGCACTAGCCTCTAAAGTGGCAGAGCAACAAGAAAATAACAAGTGTCTAAAGTAGGCTACAGAGAGGTAGAGAACATAAATCAGATGCATTTCTTCAGGGGCTCCATTAAGAATATGCACGTGCACACATGAAGATTCCTTCTCCCCTCTCAAAACCTTCAAACTAATAGCCAAAAAATTTCCAAAATATTAAAGGAGACATTTTAGTGCAGATTTTAGGTGACTGTTGGAACACACTGGAAGAGCAGATTATTTAATTTAATAAGGACAGAGAAAGCCTGTAATACCTCCCTGCATTTACATATTAGGACAACATTACAAAATAATCTAGCTCTGATACTCCACTGCATCCCATGCTCGCTGGATTCAGTTTTGTTCTCACAGAACAGTATTCCACTCTAAGACAGCACTGTGCTACTGAGAAGGGGACTACGCACTCACAGCTGTGAAAGATGCCCTGTTGAATTCCCAAGTTTTCTAGCCTTTACTGCATACTGCTTACTATTCAGATAAAATACCATGAAGAACTGATCATGGACCAGCCTCAGAGTCACCATTCCAGTTGGGCCATGGCTTCACAATGCCTTGGCACTGGTGGCATGACTAACTTCAGGTATTTATCCCCATTCACTACCATGCTCTTGACTAACAAAATCAAAACAAAAAGAAACACTACTAACCTTCCTACACCCTTTCTGAGTTTTTGTTTAGTGTGGGACAATCCTCTTATTTGCTTCCAGCCATAGTACTATGGTGTGTTGAAAGAAGTCATGGGTTATGGCCTTGAGAAGAATATCTTAAGCTGATGTAGTCATCAAACAAAATTTTCTCAAACTGAGTCGTCAGCAAGTTCCTTTGCCCCAAGACTCCGTTTCAGGACTGCAGGCAAACTCAGGGAGACAAGAATACATCGGCAGCACAGGAGAGACCCTCAGAAGAATGTATTCGCTCACAGGAGGTCAAATAAAATAAAGAAAACAAAACTAAATAAAATATAAAATTAAAGTAACAAAAAAGTACTTAGCCACCAGCTCACATATGTACCAGAAATGAGGATGGACTCCGCAAAGGGGACAACTTAGCAGTTGAGATAAAGAATGCATAAGAAGGCCAAGACTTACTCTAAATGCAAAAGACACATTAACATGTGCCAAAACAATGAATGCTCCAGTTAGCAGCAAAACGTTAGACATCTGGAGAAGAGCACCAGGCTTTTACAGCAAACTACAGATTTCTTAACACTCCTTTCCATGTTTTCAAGGGGAGAAACGTTGCAGAAGTATTTTGTGTACGATTCTGCTCTGCTTTTACTCCCAGCAACATGAAGCCGTTGTTTTAACTGGGATGAGTCCCTGGCTGAGAAGGGACAGCACAGTTAATTAGCACCTTCCCTCCGGCCCGCACAGCTCCTGTGCGGTCACACGCAGCCCCCGAGCGCAGCGCGCAGGCTCGGCACCTCCGGGACCCCAGCCCGCCCCTGCCCGGGAGCCCCGACGCTCCCCGGCCTGCCAGAGGACATCCATCTCAGCGAGCTGCTTTCAAAGCTGAAGAGTTCCTGTTCTGGAGTAGGAGGCAGTCAATTAAACTTTTAAAACGAATCTTGCCCACGTCAGAGCAGTCTAGCCCCAAATCTACACATTCTTCCGCATAATCCACTTGCCCTCGTGCAAAAGCCTGCATGCACCATATAGGAATAACCGCTACTGTTAGAACATTAAGAAAGTTTAAAAAGGAAAAAAAACCAAACCCCAGAGACAATTATTTATGCAAGAAAGACAGGAACTGGAACACCTGGCAAGATCTTCTTTTGGTGTTGCCATACAGGGGCTTTGTTACAGAGGACTTATTCCAAGTTTTTGTCGTTTCTTGCCTTGAAATATCCTGAAACAAAATGAGATGATCCCACCGTGCTGTGAGCTTAAACACACACACACACAGAAGACAGGTAAAAGCACTAAAAGCAATCAGTTCTGAGAAAGGATTTGCTTTTACTTCAGTTGCACAAGTACCTGTGGGTGTGTTTTTAAATAGAAATAAGATGTCTCCACTCATCTTGCTCTGATCCGTGCTGTGCCAACTTAAACCCTGCCAATGCATCTGAATAGTCAAACAAACGTCTGTCCCTCCCCAAACATCCACCATTCACATTAAATAAAATACATAACAATGGAGGGAAAATAGACCTGAAAGGAGCTTATTTCCAAATGCAAAGGTCTGTCCTGAGGATAGCTATTTTCATGCAAATCTGAATTCTTCTTGCTCATATACATGAACCCAGAATTATCTGTTCAGTTAACATTCTCGGCCTCTCTTATGCAATTAACAGGAAATTAAAGGAAAAATTAAAGGAAAAGGGAATGGAAATCCCCCAAAGCAGTGAAAGAGAACCGTGGCTCTGTTGCTCCCAACTAGCAAAAGACCCTGAAAACAAACTACTGCGCTTAGGGCAATAAGGAGAGGAGAAAATGGATTGAAACTCCAAATCTGTCTTGCCAGCCTGCCACATCATGGAAGAGTCCTGCTGTCAGCAGCGGGTTAGTGACTGATCTGCTCCTAGTGCCCTTTGGAGCAGATCCTCCTAGTCCCTTCAATTCAGCCAGCCTCCAAATCAGTCTTACCTTTGCAAAGGTCAGGCAGTACAGATGCTGATGCACCACTGAAACACCTTCCCACAGCAATTGTTCAGCATGTGGCCACCTGCTCCATGAAACTTCCACTCTGTTGTACATATCCACTGCAGCATGCCACTACTGGCTCAAAAGTTGAGTTTCCAGTTTGGAAACTGGAAATACCAAATTTCACCTCTGGGATTTTTTTTGTTTTGGTTTGGTTTTTTTTTAATCTGAATGGAATAATTTAATTTTTTTTAATCCTGTGAAAATTTGCTGTGAAAGCAATTATAAAGGGGTAAAGAAAAAAATCCATTGCCTGTGTGTGAAAACACACACTTTTTGGTTTTGCCATGAATAGGAGTTCCAGTGAAAAGTTCAGGAGAAAGCTACCAGAATTGCCTGTGGTAACAGCAGTGACATCTAAACAAGCTCAGGGCAATGCTGGAGCTGTGACAAGCTTCCAGGGATACAGGCCAGGCTGTAACAGACCCTGTATCTGTATCTGTAAAATGGAAAACATCTCAACTTAAATGTCAAGTTCAATGAACTTTTGTTTTCTTTTTATGCATAATGAAGTTATTAAATTTTACCCCACTTGTGTTTCTTAGTACCTTTAGGTAAGTACATGCCTCTGGAAGATACATATCTGACAAAGATGACACTTTTTCACTGATTTTGAAGCAAAATTGCATATTTCAAATGAAACTCAATTCTAAACTCAATTATCTTACCTCATAATTCAGAATTACCCCATTAAATCAATTATTTGGCATGGGACAAAATCACTAAGCAGCTGAAGGAAGTATGTGCGGTTTAGGGAGGACTTGAGGGAAAGGAAGAGTTTGACCAACAGGCATTTATAAGAAGAACATTCATAAACAATGGTGCCCTTATGCTACCAGAGAAAATAAAATGAAATTAGCATTTGTAAAAAGCATTACACGTTTCCTCCTTTTTTTCCCCGTTTATTTCACAGAAAAAAATTCTAATTACACATAAAGCGAGGCCAGAACAGGTCTAAGGAGGTCATCGTTGCTCCTAAGGACGTTAAGGGCAGGCACAGTCAGGGTAAGAGGAGATACAAGGTCCCACACCCCGCTGTTAAAACACCAGAGTGGAAGAATGAGCTGACCAGGTCCCCTCATGACCAGGCTTGTCTCAGCAGCCTCAGCTCCCAGGCAGCTCTGCTAATCTACAGAGCCACTCCAACACACAGTCTTTGAGCAACAATTCTCTTGCATTAAATGCAGAGAATAACAGTGATAGCATGATGTATACCTGCTGAGTACAAAGAGCTGTGTGACTAAATTTAATCAGCGTTTCCTCCAAATGTGTCAAACAATCCTGTGCTTTCATTGTGTAAGCCATCTACAGAAAGCAGTGCTACACCAGGTAAGGAATTTCTTAAACGTGTTTCAAAGTTATTAGTAGATGTTACCTTTACTGTGCTACCTGACGTTTATAACAAGCAAGATTTCTTCAAACTCTATGTGCTTCAGTTCACTTACCTACAGGAATTCTTCCTTCACTTCTCTTCCTCTGACATGAGGACTGGAAGAGTCACCTTCATAATAAAGGAGAGCATATGATAAATTCACATTCCTGTGCAATATCTCTCAAAAGTTATAAACACCTGAATTGTGAACTTAACTCAAATTTTTCAGAAAATAATTTTGTCCAACACAACCCAAAGCCAGTGAAATTTTAGGAGACCTTCTTTTACAATGGATTCTTTTACCTCTTGAAAAATAATTGTTAAAACACGTTCATTAGTTCTCCTAGTCAGGCATCTGTTGAGTTTGGAAAGGGACTTTTTATCAATTCAGAATTCTGCCTGTGAAAGGCCTGAAGAGACTCTCAGGATCCTTTTGGTTTTGTCCTGAGCTCAAACCCACAGAAAGGCTGTCCCAATACCAAACTGATATTCAAATATTTTAACTTTTTGTCCCCAGGGCTCCATCTGCAAGCCCAGTTCCTTTGGTCTGGAAGAATGGATCGCTGGACCCATTATTATCAGTCAGGTGTTCTCTTATCACCCAGCTACCTCAAGATAAAAGCCTTGCTGTTTAAAATGTAATCAGCATCCTTGTTTGAGCCCAGCCTGTATGCACTAAAAAGGATCTGAACTCTAATTAGTGCTAAAAGCAGTTTTATACTTTCAAGTACTTATGGCACATGAGCAAGTGCCCATCTCTGAAGATGGAACGTTCAGACTGGATTCATCACCTCCTACCTCTCTTCAGTAAAATTAGTCTGCAGCCTCACCCCAGCACATCAGGCACAGCTCGTGATGCTTCACTAAGCATCCTGGGAAATTCTCATCAACTGTTGCCTGTGCAAGCAAAGGCTCATCTGCTGATTTTGTTCCTTCTACACAAACATTATCTATGATTTCTGTTCCACAGGATCCACTCTGCACTCTCGGGATTTTAGAAAGCTAACAGTCATTCCATTTTGCCATGAAAGAAAAGCATCATTGTTAGACTGTGCTAAGTGCTTTGCTAACAGGTAACTGCAGGCTTGATCTCACTGTCAGTGGAAATGGGTAAGACCCTCCTAGACAGCATCAATAAATAGTTTGATACGTGTATTTTAAAACAGTATTTCCAGACACTAAGAGCACCGCTTGTCAAATGAAATATATTATGCTTTAAAATTCCATTATATGCATTTCAAGGGAGAGAAATTTCACTGCAGCAATAACACTACTAAAATGTTTCTGAGGTACAAATAACTCATCCCCGGTTCTTTCAGAGACTGCAAACAAGTAATTAGCCCTCCTGAACTCCAGAGTCTGTAGCCTGTAGCTAATGTGATGTTACTAATGCATTTATAAACATCAGGCTCCAAAGCCAACACTGAGATATTCCATCATAATTTAGATCTCTCATTAACTTCACCACCCTGGCCAACATGCTGTCACTGGCAGAGTGTTTGACAGTTTACATTACCTGTAGACATGAGTTCATGTCAATTCAATTAAGAAAGATTAATTCCAGAACTGACAATGCATAAATATTTTTAAATTACACCTGGCCTTGTTGGCACTGCTTACTCCAAGACTGACTTTAGAAGAGAGAACATGTCTTTAGCCTCCTGGGCAGAAAGGAAAACTCGAAGGAAGGTGAAAGAAAGAATTTATTATGAATTCAGTATTCCATCATACTGTCCAACCCATCTTTTGTAATTCCCCCTCCTTTCCTGCCCCCCCCCCAGTAATTAAACAAGCTTATCACTCACTATCTGTTACAGAATGAAAGAAAACAGGAAAGATTCGATGCAAACAAGCACTGCCAGAAAATTGTCAGCGACACCTTTATGGTGATCATTTGCTAATTTGTGTACATCACTGCTTTGGAAGGCATTCAGATACCATGGTGATAGACACCGTATGAGAATGTAGATAGATAATATTTGACATTTATCTTCATGAACAAAGATCTGGGTAACTCCCCACTGATTGCACTTCTGATGAGTGAAGATAAATGTCACATCAGACTAAGCCATCAGCATTCTAGTGAAACAGTCCTACTCTTGGCTCTGATGTGTAAAAATATCCAGCTTCAGTGCATGTGAACAGGCTTAATTAGGTAAGCATCAAGCACACGGTGATAAAATGATTTGCTCACTGTAATCACACAGGTCAGGAGCCAGAGTAGCCAGATTTATTAAATTCTGGTCCAAGGTTTAATTTCCTAGAAGAACCTTTCTCCGAGATTTCAATGTAACAATTGCACAGCCATTGCCCGAAAAGAGCGTTTTAAGAAGAAAAACTCTCCTGCTCTCATCAAATCTGTGCCATACCCAAATAAACAAACCATTGAGAAAGCGAGCAGCCCACGCGAGCATCACGAGGATCCTGCGTTAGGGACCAGAGCCTTGTCTTTGTACTCAATTATGCTGAACTATGCAGATCCACCAACTCCACTGCTATTAACCTTGGCTGATGCTAAACAAGGCAGACGTCCCTAGTGCAACACGAGTGGGAATCTCTACTAAAACATAAACTGGGAGCACAATGGGGAGCATTCAGACAGCACTGGGAAAGGCAGGGAGAGGTAACACACTTTTACTATTTATAAACTGGTGGCTCATCCCATGGACTCTTTTTTTCTGTCCTATTGAGTGAGTTTGGTATTAGGGTTAAATGAGACAGAAGTAGTCATGGAATTCAGAGCTACCTGACATAAGCATTCAAGATTTTAATGCTTTGGCATGATTTTTCTAATTTTTCTGCACCCGCAGGTTGAAAAGCTGTATTAGGTGGCTAACAAGGTACCTTAAACTCATCAAACTTGAGTATTTCTGTACTAGCCAACATGAGGCAGCATAAAAAAAAGACACAGCAGGAAAAAAACAAATCCAGAAAGTAATAATGTTTTGAAATCCCTTCTAAGGTACAGGTTTGAGTAGATGTTAAAAGACTGAACCAAGTGTGTAAAAGTGGTACTCTCATGTTTTGGGGTTTTTTTAGCACTTTGTTTAATTTTCAAATCCTGAATTGTATTTGCAAGACTATTAATTGTTCAACACTTCTGTTATCATAAGGTATAAACCCAACAGATTTCCAGATTCTGTCATCATCTTATGGAGGAGCTCTAAGTTTCAGGTAGAATTTTAGTCTTCTCAAAGGCTGATGATTTTTAGAATGTGCCAGGAGAAACAAAATGTTTCAGAGGCTAGACCTTTTTGAAATACCTCCAAATTAAGAAAGGGAAATGCCAAAAACCAAACAAATAAAAAAAATTCCAACGCCTTCTTAGGTATTCAACTTCACCCCCACCTCCCCAAAACCTAACACCACTGGGGAGGGGGAGGAAAGAGCAGTTCATATAAGGGGTCTTCGTATAAACCAGAGATGCTTCGGGGTGTCTGGAGAACAGCATATATGTGCACATGTTACAGTTCTCACTTATCCAATCAAGATTTACTATTACATGCTACATCTGACCTGGTCACTGCACACATCAAAGCTCTTTTCACCAGACTCTGTTATCCTGTCTGACAAAGGCACCCACCTGTGGGCTTCCTGTTTGTGAGGAACATAGATTCGGCCTTTTGAGCACTCAAATTCATTAATCTCAGCAAAACAGAGAGAACTACAGCTGAATACAATTTCTTTAGAGGTCTTTCATTTGAGCAAGATTTAATTAATTTGTATTCTTAATTCCAGAAATGCACTAAAGAAACCTGGACTTACCGAAATTCTGTGAAAATAAATTTGAAACCAAAACCACCCAAGCTAATAGGTAGTGCCAAGTCATTAGAAATATGTAGCTGTATTAGGGAAGAAAAACAGAATTAAAACCACCATTTTGATCCTAGAAAATGTTGTCCTTCCATGGAAATAACATTTCTATGTGGAGTGGGAAAAGACAGTCATAAACTGCACTGAAGCCATAGAGGCAATGTTTCAGCTGCATGGAGGTTATTAGCCCAGGAGTCACACTCCAGAAAAACAAGTGACAATTTCTGTGAGAATTTTTGTTTCAGACCCAGATAAATTTGTATTCTTTCATCTAATCTCCTAGGTTAACAGAACAATTACTTCAAAATCAGTACTAAATTGAGTTGAATTTAAAATCTCTCTAAATAACCAGTTTGTAAACTAACTGTTGCCGTTTTCTCTCATATCAGCTTTGGAGGAGAGGGGTTTCAGATTGAATAAAATTTTGATTATATGCTGATTAAATCTTTTGCCTTGGGGTTTTTTTAAATCTTAACTAGAACACCTTATTTTTCTTTCTGTCTCTTTTTTTTTAAAGCCACCTTTTTTTAAAAACAAACCACCTCCAGTGGAAGGACAATAACCTTGGGAGCCAATGTACAAACTGTTGAGTCCATTTTTAGGGGGAAGTCAGAAGAGCTATTAAAATAACACTTTTTTAAAAAAAAATTTGAGAAGACATTCTCTATTCTCCCTCTTTCTTCCTTTCTAACATAGCCATTTTTAGACAGCTGACTTGCTCAGCTATGCTATCTTTCCCTGGAATATTGCCTTTACTGGAGCAGAGCCAACATCATCACTTGATGTCTTGAAGTGAGGGGTGCTTACACTTGATTTCTGTCAAGGATCAACAACAAGGCAAAACTTGCAGTTTTATGTAGTTGAAAACCTGCTGTTCTGAGCTTTGGGCCTTGACTCATACCAAATTTTTCTTACTGCTAGTAAAGTAGGATACATAATACATCTCCTATTTGATTCAAAATCTTAGGAAGTGGGGTTTTTTAAGGACTTCTGAGTTCTAAGCCCTTTTGCATGTAATTTCCACTCACACTGCTCCCTCTGTGCAGGTCACACTGTTACTGTTCTTGCAGCCTAGTGAAAGAGGTTCCAGGCTGCAATACCCAGGGACAAGCCAGCACAGAGCAGACCAGAAGGAATAAGGACAGCACGGTTCTCGTTCTTGCTTTAGGCTTATCTTTCATGATCACAGTGGAGAGATACCCAGTGGCCCTGGCATAGCAGGATCACCAGCAGTCTCATCAGCAGTTTTAACAGGAGCCTGTGTGCTGGGAATTGGTTCCTCCAAAGGCCTGTGACAAGCAGTTTGAAGCAGAAAACAGACTAATTATGCTTTACAGCTGAAAGAAATGTAGGGACACAAGGGCAAAAAACAGAAGAGAGCGCAAACAAAATGGAAAAACTCGAAAAAGCTGCGTGATAGCTTAAGAAAGAGCTACACAAGAAACAACAATGTGTGTGTGAGTAGTTAATACCCAGTAGTAACAGAAAGCAACTGGAAAATAAGAGTAGCTACAGAAAACAGCAGAATGGGCAAAACAAAATAGTTTTTAAAAAAAGGGCAATACCCTCCCTCTCACTTGTTTAACTTTTAAGATCTTTAGGCACAGAGCTACCTCCTTTTGTGCTTTTAACACCTATACTGTAGCACAAAGTTTCAGACATTACAGAAATAAACACTTCATGAGAATGCCAGTGTAGCATGTGGCAGATGGTGCAGTACCAGAACAAAGAAGGCACTGAAAGGCCAATACACTTAAGGTGTCTTATAATTTGATTTCAGTCATAGAGGGGTGGTTCTGTTCTGAGTCTCTTTGAAAAGAGCATAACCTGCACTACTACACGAGCAGTCTCTGCATCAGGCAACAGAGCACCTCCCTCTGAGATATTTAGACCCCTCTATGTTTTCCTGAGTCAATCCTGTATGACCACAGGGAAATCTAAGTTCCCTAAAAAGAGGCCATGAATGACATCAAGCAGCATACTTCACTGATAGCTTTGAAAGCAGCTATTTAAATTCTATATAGGCTTTATCCTAATAGTTTGGTTTGGTACAGATTTTTTTTTCTTTTTTACTATTAACAAATGACTGTGGATATTTTCTTGCATTTATGTTTTTAAAATCTCAAAATATGAAGAAGTTCCTTAAATTAATACTGTCCCTCTCATCTTAAACGATTTCTCTTCTGCATGAGCCATATCTAAATAGCATCTTCCAAACACAGACTATCTTTGTCATCTTTTTAAACCATTCTAGGCTATGTTAAGATAACCAGGTTTTGAGGGGTTTTTTTTCAATAAGAGAAAGAAGTATTTTATTCCTTGTGCTTTCCAGTTTTTAGCAATTTTCTTTCTATACGGCATGCATTTTGTGTGTTTCTAAACATGCCAGAGCAAGAGTCAAATGTAAACAGCTGCATTAAAATATCACACTGATTAAAAAACACCAAAAGACCTGGATTAAATAATGCCGAAAGACCTGGCCTAAAACAAAATAGGCAGGAAATTAAAAGTCACATCTGACACTTCACCTCTAACTCAAACCACAGAAAGAAGATTTAAAGGACAATGGTTCTTTTAGCTGTGAACTTGATCTGAGACACTGAAGAGTGAGACAGAAGGTAATAGACTGTCTGCAAGTTGTGCTATCACAGTCACATAAATAGTTTACTGTCATCCTGGAGAGGCAAGAGAACACACAGCGCAATCCAGGGTGCTGTAAGCAATGGAACCCTACACTCAGCTACAACAGGCACAGCAATATTCCTGATCACTTAGGCCATTAAATGTTTCAGGGCATTTGTAGGGGTAAATATATCTGTTCCACTGCACAATTCGATTCATTCTTCTAGTCTCCTTACAGCACCACTGAGTGCATATCCTTTACGCCCTTTGTTGGAAATGGCATGGCTCCATTTTAAGAGCAGATGAACTGATTTCAAATGAATTTATAAATCTCTTCCAATTGAAAAGCATTGTCCTACTCAATCTCCAGTAATTTCTATTTTGATCTGTTCTGATGTTGTTGAATGGAACCTCCAAAGTCCAGTAAATTTTGACTGCTCTTACAGAAGCAAAAATAAATGGAAATTACCAGACAATAGACAGATCTAAGACCTGCTCTTTCTAGAACAGTCCAAGACTCTCTCTTGGAGCTCTCCGAAACACCACCATGATATCCTTGGTTTCAGTGAGCTACAGGTTTAGAAAGCACTGATGACCAATGAGCTGGTGCTCAATGAACATCAAAAAGTCTGGTAATCATCCAATCACACCAGTCCAAGAGAAATGATCACTTATCAAAGGCAACAAAAAAATTTGGGTCTTAATGTTAACAGTAAGATTTCTTAGACACTTCTAGCTGGGCAGATAACCAAACACGAAACCAGTCTCCCCAGTGGAAAGCTGATACGTTCTGCTGACTCATTTCATGGTGAGGTGACATGAGGATATAATAAACCACAAGATGTTGCCTTGAACCTTAAAAGCTTAGTTAAGTGGAAGTGTTGCCCTAACACTTAATGGACTGTGAAGAAATATCCAAAAGGTTATGGGTGAGCTCAGCTTTCTCCTTAAGTGGAAGATAGAAATCAGTCTTCATCTGCCTTTGCGCTTTTCTTCTGTAGGAGCTCCTCATCCAGAATTGAGAAGGTTACAGACACATGGATGACATTAAGCAGCTGCAGTGGATGCAATGGACACATTTCTGTGGGGATGAGCAAGGAGGCACAGGGCTGAAATTGGAGTATCCATAGATGCTTTTATGTTGGTGTCCAGAGGAGCCTGATGATTGCTGGATATGCTCAGTACTGAGTGGGGTCCTCTCTAACTGGGCAAAGGATCGTGATGTGATGCTGCTGAGAACCACAGAACGTGGTGCACCCAAGCAGCAGAAAGTGCTGTTCTGGGACAGAAATGCATCTACCCCAAAAGCAGAGCTTTTGGACTTACCTTCACCAAAAATGAACTAAGAAGACTTGAACAGATGACTGGCGCAAGAGAAGATTGACAACCAAGGCTGTTAACAGAATTTTCTGCAGGTTTTGTGTTTGGGGTTTTTTCCCCAGCAGGCATTTACATGAGATGAATACTGATGATTAAACAGCAGCAAACAACAGTAGGACCAAAATCTTCATAATTTCTCTGCATGACACTTATTCAGCAGAATGTTTTATACTGCAGGCAGCTGAGAAGAAGTGGAATTGTGATATACTCCTCCTGCACAAGAACGTGTGGGATAGCAGAGCATGAAAAACACTACTTTCATGTGAAGGCAAAAAACTGGTCAGTCTCAGGAACAACAGCACTGCACACTTGTAGTGTAAATGTACTTACAGACTATCACTTTGGAAAGAACACAGTTGGGTCCAAGTACCAGATATGATAATGGAGGATCCCGTATTACACAGCTGTGACCCCAGTGCCACTTACTGATAGTTAAAAAGATGAAATCTAAAATATTATCACTCTCACAGAGAATATTAAATGAGCAGTTAGTAGCACTGTGACCAGACAGGAAACAAAACCAGAAATTTGGTCTTGAAAACAGAGAAGTCAGAAGTTCAAAAGCAGAGGAACAAAGGCCTGTTAAGAGTGAAGACCTATAACACAAGCAAGAAAAGAGGGCACAACTGTCAGGAGTGAGAGGCCAGCAGCTAAATGAAAACAGGCTGAGCAAAGACCAACTGAAAACAGGATACATGAAACGTTTGAAAGAGATTCATCCCCAAGAGTCCAGATAGAGAGAAGAGCAAGAGACAGCTATGGTCTGTGTTAAGCATGACTCCATGTCATACAGCAGGGTCACAGCTGTCTCGGTTTGCCCAAACCCCTACAACAGCTAAGCAGCTGCCCAGTATTTCTCTCTCTTTCTTCTCTGCTTAAACTATAACTGAATTTGCACCAGTTGGGCAGTAGCTCAAGGAAAGAAAGTGGAAAAAAAAAAGAGGTGGTCTAGTTTAGTGGGAGTCTGACCTCTACCACATAAAGCTCCTTGATCTCCTGGCAAGCAGGCTTGAGTAATCTAACAGAGTGATGGGATCAAACCAAACAGTGGAATTAGGAGAACTGAGATGTCAAGTTGGGTGGCCTCCTGTGGGCTTCTTTTCAGGAAAGGCAGGGGAAAGACCTGGATAAAGATGACATTAAATTCTGTGGATTAGGGAAGACACTGACTGCAATGCACACGTCATGAGCAAAGAAAATACAACAAATTTAAGAAAATATTTCTCAGAAATGTAAAGCTTTACCTTTTGAATTATCATCCCTCAAAATACACTTTGACAGAAGTACTTTTTGCTTTCTTAACATTCAAAGACTAGACAATTTAAACAAACCTCATCTTCAGTAAAAACACCTCAAAATCTGTGGGTAAAGGAAATCAATAAATTTTATGCAGATTGAAAGTCAAACCCCACGAGGGCTTCAATGAATGAATAAGGCATAAGGAAAACTATCAACGGAAGATAGTATCAGTTTCTCCCAAAACAATATTACACATCTCCAGCTAGCAGATTTCTAAGCATAGGAGAACAGTTTTTTCTTTGTTTTTCCCCCAGCAATTTCTTAAGACCCACCCATAATGCATTTTAAGAGCCCAGAGACACATTCCGATTACTAAGGTTTTAACAACCTCACAAGAAATTTAGGTCAGAAAGCAAAGAAATTGTCTGAACATACTTGTAATATGAGGAAGATTTCTGGTTTACTGAACAAGTGTCATTAATATTGCTCCTACTTGATGTGTATTATATTCCACTATGACTCAAAAGTTTTTTGCCCCAAATCTCTGTAATTAAATGTATCATGGCAAACACGCACACATTCATAATCTATTTGTACTTGATCATGAATTCTTAGGGACTCTGTATAGCCCCCCAGTAAACAGTAAAAGATCTTATCTCTGGGTCTTGTTATATGGGTCATGAATAATACTAGAAAGGAGTGCTGTGTCTCAAAATTGGACAACAACAAACAAGGGAGCTACAGAAGAGGAATAACAAACACAATAGACCAAAAGAGAGAAACATACATCCAAGGCACTATGTCACTGCCCTACTTCATTTATAAAAGGGTTGGCTAGTAATGAGCATTAATTTAGTTTACATTTTTTAATGGTATGACATTATTCTAGACATACATCTTCAAAACAGAGTAGTGGCACATTGGCTACTTTTGTTACTTTTACATCCAGTCCTAATTCCAAAATTAGCTAAAAAGCAAAACCGTTTAGGAAAGAGATGAAACTCAAATAAGACACACACAATGAAAATCTGTTTTAATCACATGGCTTACCCAAAAATAAGTGGGAAATCATCATAAACAGGTCCATTTTCATCTTGACTCTCTGTAAATGTTTAATGTGAAAAAATGTGATAATTAACGTTTCTATACTCTTATGCTTAAGGAGTCATTACAATCAGCCTTTGTTTGCTACAGAGTTGGCAGCACAGACCTGCTGCATTTGAGAAGGGAATGTTTTAGGGTCATTTAACATTATATCACTCTTGGTGATCCAAAAGCTGCTATAATTCTGCCGAAGAGTATAGAGGGTTTCCCAGTCAAGTTTCATCCTGATTTTGATTATTGTTTATCTCTAGTCCGTGTCTGAATAGTTGTAGTAAAATAGAGGAAGTTTTACTCCTGAATTTGAGGTCAGCTTGTAATGAACCATGGTTTCAATCGCATGAACAGCTGCTTCTTTTATAAGCAAAAAGGGTTCACTTACAGTTCAGGGTAACACAGTAATAATTTAAGGAACAAGGAAGCTTCTATTCATTTCTTTATTTTTTATATGTTTTTGAAACATTTTGACATCTGAGTGCCTATAGTGGACTTGTCTGAATAGAATGTAATATTGACACTATTCTGCTTTACAAAAAAAATGAACAAAGTGAATTTTAAAGCCAGAAGTACAGTAGACCTATCAATCACCATATAAAAGCCTTTTTCATTGAGAACTTCATTTTTCATAGCAAGAAAAACTATTGTTGATCTTCTAAAACTTTTTAACTCAAGTTAAAAGGGACATAGTAAATCAGATATGTTATCTGGAAACCAGACCAAAATATCTGGAAATTACAAGAAACCAAAAGGGGAAAACATCCCAAAATTAATATGTAATTAAAATCAGTGGGACATAAAATTTCTTACAATTAACCAAGATCTCATCAGAAATAAAGGGGTTGGTGGTTTTTTCCTTATATAATTTGTAAATGTCCTTCTGGATGGGCAGAAATAATTTCTACAAATTACAGAACTAAACAGAAGAAGATTAACAATAAATTTTTCATTTGTTTTTTATTGCTCACTTCTCCAAGAAAACACACTCTCAGGCAGGCACAAGGGTAAGCCATAGTCCCCACTCACAGCTGTCCTGAAGAGAACTTTACTAATTCTTCTTTCTAACCTTTACCAAAGGTTTGACCCTCCCTGCTCCAGCCACTGACACTTCTGTTCAGCTTGGACTTTTCCAGGTTATTCCATACCTGTGCAATGCTGTTCAGCAGATCTGTTCCAGCAACAAAAAGGTGAAGAAAACCTGGTGCTTTTGCTTTACCTGACACATTTCATCACTCAGCCATACACATCTTTTTTACAGGGTTATTTTACTGATATAGCAAATGCCTTGATTTCCACCTATCCTTTTAAACAAGGTATAACTTGCCAATACCAGCACACTCACTCACACCAGGCTCGCCCACTTAGGGGCATTCATTTAAATGTATCCAATTGCTTTGCAATGCACTTCAATTTATGTTCTCTTCTCTGTTTAGTAAGCAGCCATCATCAAGCATGGCACATGATTTCACAAATTACTAAAGTTTTACTAGAATTTAGTGGTGGTGGGATCGGCTTCTTTTTAATGCATTTTATCATGGTGATAGCAAGGTGAATCCAAATCCAAGACTCAAAGTTTTGTCTAGGAGACAAACCTATGCCAACTTCCAACTCACCTGAAGGATGACTGCCACAAGGAATTGTAAAACCTAAATTCAATTCTAAATGGTCCCGTGTCCTGAATTTAGAGGTAAATTGCTTCTTTACCACTTGGCAAATATTCAGCTGTTCACAGCAGAACTAGCTGATGGAGAGAGAATCCCAGGAGCAAAACAATGAGAACTTTAAACATACAAAAGGGTACATGACTATCACATTGTGCCTCTAGTCCTCTCTCATGGTTACCTCTCTGATAAACAGGCTCTTGGCTCCTTTCTGAAGTGGCTGAGGTAGGGATGAACTAACTCAGGACTTTATGTGACCTAATTCAGAAAACACGCGGCTATTTCACTTCAGCATACACTGTTCTGCAAGCATTTTTATTCATGTCTATGTATCTCTAACTTGGAAACTTACATTTCTGAAACCTGCTGCTCTCCACATGTCCTCCTTCCTCCCTAGCATTTGCTGTAATTCACCTCTTTGCCAGATGAAACAGTAACTGATTGGTCAGGGTACACTAACCTCAGATTCCTCGCTGGACTGGCCATTTTTAAAATGTCACAGCAGAACAGCAGGACACACTTCCTGCCTTACACTCGCTGGCACTACATGCCACAGGGGATAAATAGCATGATGAAAGCAATCTTTCCGCACCTCCTATCTGAGCAAAAACTCTTGCCAATTCTTGGAGCATGTATGTGGCAACTGGCACACTGGATTTATGCAAGTTCCATATTTGAAATCTTATTTATTCCTTCATTTTTGATGGAGAAAAAGTCTTACGGAATCTTGATGCTTCTAATTCATACCACTGCTTCTTTTCATGCCCAATTAGATTTGTTCCCATTATTCTTCTTCCTACCCTCACATTTTTCTATTTTTGACACATCCTAAAGTAAGGATGACTTCCTGAAGCAGAAGCATGACCAGCAAAGCAATGTGGCTCATCATTCTCTTTCACCAGTTCATACTATGCATTACTTTTTTTTTTCTTTTCTCACTATGCCAAACTAAAATTTCATGGTAAGGTAGATGCTCCACCCCACAGATCTGTATATGCCCTGTTATTTAAAACATAGCTTTGGGATTCTTGGCTTGAACTTAAAGCAATATATACTTAGATAGATTTGCCCTCCTTAAACTACAAGGCTTACTAATATTAATTTATGTAGCAAGTTTTTAACCTATTAATTCTTAATCTCTTTTGGTAGTTAAAGTAGAGATATTTTACTTTTTCAGTCTTAAACACACAAAACCTAAATCAAAACCTAAGGTCAACCTCTAAAGAAGTAATTAATAAACAACTATAAACAAAACAAGAGGGAAGACAGCAGTAGAGAATTTATTATTGAAACAGGCCTACTTTGTAGTGTGAAATAGAATGGGCTACATTTGTAAGGTTGCTAAACAAAGTAAGAGAAAATTGCACCTCTGGTAAAGGTACATTAGATGCCAGACTCCTTGAGAGACTTGATAAGGCTTAGGCACATGTTTTTCTAAAGTCTTTCAAAGTCTCCCTCAGAACTCGGTTAACAAACTACTCTGCCACATCTCCCAGCAGTAATACAAACCTTTCTACCTCTGTGTTCCCATCAAGAAATAAATTCAAGATAAATTAGGGGGTGTACCAGGCCCCAAACTTGAATTCTGAAAAAAAAAAATAAAATCACGTTTTATGTGATGCTGCTTCCTTTCTAAGCATGCTACCTGTACTTCAAGAGATCATTGGTTTTAGGCAGCAAGATCATTCCCTCTAAAATGTTCAGTTCTCATATATATCAATTTCTAATATTCTGAAAAGGAGAAATGTATAGAAAATATTTTAGATGAGATCTGTTAAGTATATCTAACATTTTAATTCATAAAACAACTGTTTATTTCTCAATTATAAACAGCATACCATAAGCAGGCAAAGAAATATCCTTGTGATCCAAAGCACAGTTTAGTGACTTGTTTTTATTTCCATTTGAATAATTCTGCATTTTTGTGCTAGGTTATATGCTCGTGATCTTGTAATAATTCCTGCTAATACAGCTCAACTGTCAAACCAAAACACCCTTGCAAGTAGTTCCCTAATGAATTAACTGTAGTTATTATTAAAAAAACAGGGAATCTATGCTTTACAAGGTACTTTGTTTCATTGAAGTGTTTGTAATGGCAACTCATTAGCTAAAACCATTGCATTCACACTTAAAACAGTATAAAGACTCATCACTCATTCTTCTTTTCCTCTTTTAGCTATTAATTCATTCTTCTTTTCCTCTTTTAGCTATTAATTTTACTACTGTCTTTAGTTCTTCTACTTTAATTACCATTTGCTTTTCATATTAGTAGTACTTGGGTTTAGCACTGCTCTGAAGGTCTGCTTTTGCTAAGACAGCACTGAGGTAGATATCTGTTATTTTCAAGATACAATTTACAATCAGGATAAGGAGTCATGCAAGGGGACAAAGCAAGTAAGCCCAAAGAAACAGAATGCAAGCTGATCAAAACATGGGACACTGTTGGTGGGTTAGTCACACAAAGCAACATATGCATTGAATGCTATCACAAGTAACTAGGATAAAACATATGTGAAATTTCATGTTCAAAAATGGTGCAAAGGGACACTGTACTGTGAGCTCTGCTGCTGGAATTCAGAAAGCTTCACTGAATCCTGCTCTCAAAGCACAAGACAGGGTATCGAGCAGGAGATGCACTTATGTGTCACAGCAGGGAGAGATTTTTAAACTAATCATAGCACTTTAAACAATATTTAGACACAGAATACAATCCCAGAGGAAAAACAGTAATGCTAAGATGCAAGGGTGAAAAGGAAATGTTCCGTGTGCATAATAAGAAAGAGTGTCAAGCCTGGCACTTCCACATCATGCCAAACATGGATTCCTCTGGATTTTTAAGAAATGGACAGCAAACATACACCCACATAAAAGAATTTTAATTTTATCTTTCTTCGTAAGAAAGGTGCACACTTAAAAGGCGTGCTGAAGTCTCAAAGTTATTCTAGCGAGTAAAAAAATAACTACTGTGCACAGGGCTTGCTTTCTAACACTGGAAGTTTCCATTCTAGTTACAACTACTGTTTGCGTTAAAGCACTGACTTTCTGAGTTTAAATCCATAGAGGAGTTAACAGGAGTTACAGCAGTCTAGTTTGTGGTACCTTCAGTGACACGGACTAGTTCTATAGAAAACTATTTAAAAACAAGCAAACAAACAATCAGGAAACAAAACTTCCACGTGTTACAGAGGTTAGTTTTCTTACTGGACCAACATGAACATGCAGACCACTCTTGGCCCAGTATAAACATTTTTTCAGTCAGATGATGTTTTATTTATATGCCTCCACTAAAGAGGAGTTTCCTTTATACAGATAAGACCGCAGCATGCACACGTATGGATGTTTGCATATGCTCAATGGAATGTGTCTCTGCCATGGAAATCCCATCAAACTGTAAAGCTTTATGAATGAAATCCAAAGGCTACACAGAATACCGTCAATGATGAGCTATTTTATAAACTGGGAAATAACAACAAGACTTTAAAAACCCTGTAATCTGTAGCCAGAGGTGCACTGATGTAAAACAGATTTCTTCTTGAATTGTACGCTTGATGGAACCACTCTGAAACTTTCTCTTGATGGATTCATTCACAAACTATGCTCAAAGTACTACAGCAACTGCAGGTATGCCATTATGCAGCTATTACATTTAAAACAAACCAACAAAACCCCCCAAAACTGACAAACAAACAAACAACCTTCCCCCCATCCCTCCAAACTAACAGCAACAAAACACCAACACTGTACCAGAGGTACTGGTTTGCCATACTTTGCCCTCCTAACCTGTCTAATGCCATAAAGCTGTAAACTATGAGAAAAAGACGACAGTTTAGCTTCTGTGCATACACTCAGGTTATCCAGACCCAGTTTTCTGCCAACATATTTGAGTCAGTATTGTGCAAATTCGAGCGTTGTCCCATCACTCTGATCTGTTTTAGAAATACAAAATTACTAAACCAGGACTCCTCTACAACCATCTTTAGGGTTGTAAAGTTACATAAGGAGGAATAGAGACACTTGATGTAACTAAATACTAGCTGAAATAAATGGCAAGCTGCTTTGCTTTAAACAGGTCAAATCCCTGGGTAAAAATTCAAAAAAAAAAAAAAAAAATCAGAGTGAAGTTAATGGGATTCCTCCCTAGACAATTGTAGCACATTGGCACTGTGATAATGAAAATAAATTAATTCTGTAATTTCAAAGATTTGAAGCAGATTAGAGCAACCAGGACATGGTTTTGCACTTCTATCTTAATATTTGTCTGACTGCATTATATTTAGAGGATAATTGTTTCTTCAAAGTTATGGGAGAACATGACAACATTGCCTGTTTCAGTCACTAGTGAAGCTACTTCATTCTACGTTGTTTGCTGGATCACAATGATCATATCTTTCTTTTGACCCCAAACCTTGAAAAAGTACCACAGACTGCTAAAATACTTACAGTAAAAGCATCCATCTAATCTTTTTACTTGAGCGAAGCAGTATGCTCTATCGGGAATGAAAAAGTGGCTTCACTGAGGCTCACTTGACATAGGAATGAACCCACTGAGTATGGAAGGTAAAGACAAAGGGTGTTAAAATAGGAGTGAAATGTTGCAAGGAGCGTTTCCCCTTAATGAATTACTGGGAGATTTGTAGCAGGCCAGCCAGGGTAAGTCTTTCAGCATGTGTATCCAGAAGTGTCATGGACTTGCTGCACTATATCGTTGCTGCCCTTTCCATGAACTGGGCAGTTTCCTTTCACCAGTTTATTTTCACTTCTATTCTGGCAGCTGTCTACAGCAGTAGGCATTTATCTTAAATAATTTGCTACTTGTTGAAGAATTCATGGAGGGTGGGGGCAGAGGGAAATAGCCATTCTTGGTGCACCATGTCATAACTGATTAAAAAACAAAAAAAAAATCAATAAAGATTAAACAGGTTTCCCACAGATTTCCCCCCTTACTTCAGAGGAAATCTTACACATATAGGTACCTTCCCCCTCCCCCAAACAAAACACTACTAGAACTTGCTGAATTAAACTTTCCAATTATTCAAAGCAGCAAAATTTGTGGAAGCTCTGTCTTCACTTAAATAATTCAAGTATTTTCCTTACGAATTAAAAAAAAAAAAAGCTCAGTGATAACTGCAATAAAAATTAAACTTAGTAATTTTAAAAAGTGAGTATTTTCACATTATTAACCTCTTTGAATAACAGGGCAGACCCTTTGATGCAAACTATCTCTTCTTATGTTTGACAACTAACCTCAAGAGCAGAGTTTCTGGAACAAAAAGATTGGGTAGTGGAAATTCAAAAGGTAAAAGCATCATTTAATGGGGAATGTTACTAAAATGTACTTTGCATTATCTAAATCTCTGTGTCATGAACAAAATTATCATTTGCCCAGTTAGCAGAGTGCTGTGGAAGAAAGAAAAAATGTCATTGTTAAGAGCCATTGGTAATATAAAGGGCTGATCCAAAAAAAAAACCAAAATAAAGAGAAAAGTAAACATTTTCTTTCTCCTTATTGGATACAGTTATAGGAGACTGGCAAAGTACATTGCAATGTAGACCTTACAAAGTGCTTGGTAATTTCTATTAAATGAGAGTGAAGGCAAAATGGAAAAGAGTGAATGTCAAATTATATTCTTGTGTTGCATATATGAAACCCAAGGGAGCAACTGATATTTCAAGCACTGGTTGCTACCAATGATTTGATGAAAGACCAGTAGCTGTAAAAATTTAATGCTTTTCTAGGCTTTACACAAATTCTGTGAAGTCAGAAGTTCACTGCAGCAGGTGAAAAACCAGGCAAGCCTTCGTAGTCCTCATTTTCTCTCATTTGAATACAACAGTTTACACTGCAAGTTTGCATATTATAGCTCCACAACGAAGCAAGCAGAACTGTAATTTGCTATTTCGAGTAACCTATCTTTTCAGACAAGCTAGCACTAAAACAAAACATTTTTCAGTTACAGAGACAAAAAAAATTTCATTTGCATAACACATTCATTATATTTATATTACATTTCCACTCCACTATCCCAGAAAAGTTTCAAAGGCAGAAAAACAACAATGTTGAAAAACAAAATATTTTCTTTTCACCATAAAGTCTGAGTAATAACTAAATGGCATTCTTCAAATGGAGATTAACAGTGTTGAACCAGATGTTCTCCATTTCACAAGTGTCTATGCCTCAAAAGTACCCAAGACAGATATCCTTTGGAAAATCCTACATCCAGAGTTCAAATTCAAGCTTAAACAAAACAAAATCAAGTGGAACCAACACTATCTCCCCTCTGCAGTATGTGACGCTTCCTCACTCTGCATATAGCAGTGTAAACTGATAGACAAAATGAGTTTAAAAAGTTATGTGTGCACATGGTTACACAAAGTCGGTTAGAGAGGTGTTATAATCAGAATCTTGACTGTAATGCCCCGATTCATCTAACATTTCAGAAAAAAATTAGCTTCAGCAATGAGAGTCAATCTCCTCAAAGTTGTCCAACACTGAATGAACAGCTTTGACTCCAGTTAAAATCAAAACCAGACAGATTTTCTTCAGTTCTAGTCTGTTAGGAGTTGGTTGAAATTGTCATGAGAACATGAATTTCCATAAGGATTGAATTTCAAAGAGCAGACATCTTATAAGAATTGCTAACCTTGAAATATTTCCCTTGGAATCTTATGGCATGTGGATGCCCTTTCATATGTGCCCATTTTTTTCAACGTAACCTTGAATTACTCTGGGCCTAAACCTCTTTACTCAGTACTTTTAGGAAGCCCCAATGACAGTGCCATTTGTATTTCCCCCTGTACAGAGACTTACAAAAATATTCAAATTTTTAATTCAAATTTAAATTAAAACCTAGCTGGTTAATTTGCTTGTATGGAGGAAGGGTCTCAGATCTGCTACAGTGACATTTACCTAGGAGAGATAATCTAAAGGGAAATGAATATCAGTACTGCGTTACAAATTCCAATCGTCAAAAGAATTTGACATAGGAACCAGTCATCTCCAGAACTTGCTTAGCTGACCAGAAGCATAGAATCATTTTGCACCATAAAAGTCTCTTTTCCACTGCCCATAATTTCACGACTGTTTAATCTGAACTTTCAAGTTCCTCTTGCCGGACATGGGACTGTCTTCTGGAGAGCTGCAGTGCAGCTGTACCACTGCTCCCTGAAATGAGAATTCCTTTGCCCCATCAATACATTCAGATGATAATGCCCAGCCCTAGAAAGTTTAACAACAAAGGCTTAAGAGTTGGCTTGGGAGAGCACTATGTCACACTTGTCTGAAGTCAGCTTGGAGACTAGGATGACGAGCAGTGGACAGGGAAAGAAAACAAAAAGGTTTGATCAGACTTCAGCAAAAGATTTCCTATCTACAGACGATTTCATGTTGTCTTCACTGAGTCAGACAGCAAGCTATAGGGGCTTGTGAGTCCAAAACCTTTGATAGAAATTTCTGTGGGACTGAAATGGCATCTTGTGGAAACATATAGATCTTGTTCACAAACAAGAATTTTTGTATTCAGTCTTTACTAAATAGAAACAGCCAATAACAGCAAAAATCTTTTAAATCATAAGCAACAAATTTCCCCCGACGAATCAGGCCTAAATACCTCAGACTGGAATCACAAACTTAGCAAAAGCTCTTGAACCAACTTCCCTGCGCTTTTGTCATACTTCATAAGATGCAGGGATATCCTCTTCACACAGTAGAGCTGCTGTGAAAACCAAATGACTGAATTAAGATATTAGCTAACCATTCCAGAAGGTACCCTTGGGAAAACTCAGTATGTATCACAAATAAAGAGGAGGATTTAACCTCAAATTATAAACAGCAGTATACTCTAATTAAATGGAAGAGGCACTCGACTGCAAGTGGCTACAAAAAGAGTCTGTCCAAAATATCTGTTAAATCATGGCCACTGTCACGCCAAACATTTCCAGATTTCTTCCCTTTCACGTTTTGCTTCCTGTATTATCTGCTGATAAAAAACATTTTGCCACTACTTAGCTGGGCAGAGAAAGAGACAAAGCCAAAACCCAAAAAGCTGTTACATGGTTTATTTACTTATAAAAACATGTTTTCATTGTAATATGAACAAGGCTCGATAACTACATTCTGGGAATTAAAGATTCAAACTCGGTGTTCTTAATTTGTATTTTTCCATAAAGCCAATCCTTTCAGAGATGCTGCATGGTCTAGTGATGGTCAGAGAAGACTGGGAGCCTTTAGGATACTGGGTACTCATCCAAATTCACAGCACTGACTCATAGTCTGGGACAAGTCACTTGACCTCCTATGCCTCAAACAGTCCAGCTGGACAATATAGAAAGAAAAGCAGCAACTCTGAATGAGAAACAGTTATTATGACTAAGATCAGCTCCTGGATAAATCCAGCATCAAATAAAATGTGTTTTCCATATGGAAGCTGCTTTCCTAAAATGGAATAAAACATAAATGCTTGTCAATGATAACAATCTGAGAGGCAAGTGGTGAGAAAAGCAGCTCTGCCACAGACCAACAGGAAAGACTCCGCTAGAAGGACACTTCTTGAGGTGCAGAGAGAGGGGAGATGGAAAGCAGTCAGGCATCTGGCAGCAACAAAGGTGAAGCCATGATTTGAGGAGGTCAGAGACAACAATGTGTCTGAGTCAGAAAAGGTCACTTACTCAATATTCCAGCTGTAAGATGAAAGAATGCAAGTGGAGATTTTTCAGAGCAGAGATCACAGATGCAAGAACATCTAAAAGGTAGACCGTTCAAAAGTGCCACTGCCAGATATGATGAATCCATCTTCTCAGGCCAAACAATTTCTCAGCTCTTGATTTTACCTTTTCCTTCTCCTCTCTTGCACTTCTCTAAGCAGCCATCACTGTTTCCCAGAGTTTCCCTCCCACTTGCATTCAAGCAAGCCTGCTCCAAGCACTCGAAGTCTGTGTGAGGAGATAACCAGCTCCCAAAGTGGAGGTAGAAGATGACATTCCCTGTGTTCTACTCTGCCTAAGCTGTGCTTTCTGTGCATTTTTGTGACAATCATTCCATTAAAATACAGTTTTACTGAACAAGATTCTTTCCTATACTAACAGAACAGCTGAGGTAGCTGTGTCATTCCCTATTGGTATTTATATGAGGCTCATGTGAGAAGGAATAAAAAAGAATGCTAGTAAAGCAGATGAATTTTAAGGAATTATACCTCATAGATTAATACCTTATAGAAGCACATGGAATCCAAACTGCAAAAGAAACAAGTACAGCATCATTTGACCTTGGAATATATACTGATCTCCAGCATGTCCACAAACTTTCAGATTCACCAGCTGAGACCTATTTATTTCAGAGAACACAACTACAAAACCATTCACATGTCCCTGATGTAGGATGAACAATCAGTCAGCGACAGCAGGGAATTGTGAACCAAGGGAAAGAGATAGTCTGAGAGGCAGGCATCTACAGATGCTTGATGAAAGAAATTTATTTCCTTGGGCTGACTTCACAAAGCCAAAACAAATTATGGAAGTGTTGTATAAACAGCACTCTCTAGTTGAAGCTGGAACTACGCCATCAGAAAGTCCACTACTTCCACAGCTCCTGTGGAAACTGTTAAAGCTTGTTCAAAGCATTAAAAACAAATACATGCAGAACTTGAGTTTAAAGAACTGGCCATATCAGAAACTGCAGCAGTGGATGCCCTGAAGTTTCACCAGCATTGTCATTACAACGAAGTAGTGAATCCTCTTGAGATTTTACTGGAGTGGGATAACATCCTTGGGCACAGGACAAGCCACAGGCAGCTCTGGCATACCAATGTGGAGACAAAAAAAACCAGCAAGGAAGCCACTGTACTGTGTGGCCTCGGGCAGGTCCACAGGGTACAGAAATGCACCCTGGAAGTTTCCTACAATAGAACATTTTCCAAAATACTGTGGTGAAAACTATCAATAGCACTGAATCTTTTATGGGCTGTGAAGCCGGTACTGACAGTTTCTCACTTCTATCTAGCCAGGAGAATATCTAAACTAGAAAAAATGCTTTTAGCAGCTATAGTAAAAGCAATTTGAAGAATAGGGAAAGAGAGGGTAGCAGCTGAGCAACTGTCTGAGAGGAGGCAGTCCTGAAGGCTTAGGCAACCTACAGCCTTGCAGTCTGCAAACAATGCAAAGAATTAGACCTGCTAACTACAACTTGGCCAGGTACCTGATCTGATGATGAGAATGTGAAACATATGTTAATGTATGGCTAGCCTGCTGTCAGTGACTCTCCTTTGACAGGAAAAGGGGAAATAAGTTCAAAACAAAAATCTCTCTTAACAGTATCCTTTCCAGGATGTCAAAGTACTTGAGAATCCCAATGCAGACAAAAACCAAGACAGAATTATTGTTGGTATTCTTACAACTAACGTTCTCATTTATTCCCTGTTTTTTTCATAATCTCTTGCTTTGCCATTCACAAGTATGCTGCTGTGTATTTCAACACTCCTGTTAAGGCAATTAGAGACACAAACACTTAGGCAAGTCATAGAAGCAATATCTCACTGCCCTGTGCACCAATTGCAAAACTGGAATTCTTGCAGCCACGGTCTCTTTGCCCAAACTGGTGCAAGACTTAACCGCACTGACTTAGAGCTGGGTCTGCAGTTTACCACTTCCCTCTTCCCTTCTGGGAAGGCACCTTACTACCAAATTATTTTCAGACTTCTGAGCAGTCAGGGGATCAGGTTCCTGCACCTTTGATGTGTTTTCTGTTAACACAGTAAAGACATACTAGTGCACAAGCCTGGTCTCTGTGCTGTCAGTGCCAGTCTCAGCTTTTTGTTGTTCAGCCCTCAGTTTAAGTGACTTCACTTTAAACTCCACGTCAGCCCCCAGGAGACCGGTAAATCTAACAATTAACCAAAGTAACAATGCGTTTATGAAGTAAAAAGGTAACACTAATATTTACTCTTAAAGGACACTATTTGAAAAAGAAGTTCAAAGCCTCTACTGCATTGTATACATAAGACCAGAAACCACTGAATTAGTAATTGTTCAACCACTCTGGGAAAAAGTGTACAAATTTTCCACCATTGTCATCCAAAAATATTTTAAATGTTTTTATGTCAAGTCTAAACAGAACGTTTCTGAAATCACCTTGATGGTTTTTCAATATTACTTAACTTGCAAGCAGAGCCAAAAGGATAAAATACCACTGAAAATTCTCTTTCCCAAATATGTGCAAAAGGATCAGTAAGAGGTTAGTATCTGAAATCAGCTTTTTGTTTCAAGTTTTCAAGTCAACATTTGAAGTCTCAAGAAGCTTGAGAAAAACTGACACCATTTTAGGTGCTTAAATCAACAGACCCCAGAATTTCAGCATTAGCGAAGCAGGCAATGTGCTTTCTTTCTGTGCTGATCATGAGTAACCTCAATAAAGCTATTGATACAATTATAATTAAGATAAAATCTTAGTAAATGTCATATTTATAAAAAAATCAACAAATTATAATTAACTAGAAATCTAGAAAAATCAAGCTTTAATGAGCAATATAATTCTTTTGCCCATCTTTCTCCCATCTTGGACTTATTTCGATTCACTAAATAATTTGATCACTCCAATTAAGAGCAGTCTGAATAGAAAAATGTATTGCATTTATCACCACTATTATTCTACTTCAGTCAAAACAATATGAGATGAATGCAGTCTAATTTATGAATGGTACTAGACAAGTCTGACCTTTTTCACATAGCTTTTGTAATTAATCTCAGTGACTATCATTTTTTTGCTACTCATACTCACACAGAACTGAGATGACCTAGAGGAAGAAACATCTAACAAAAAAGTGAGTTGCACTTTTTCTTTTAGGATTTTGATTTTCTCAGTCGAACTCTAAAATACATTAAATGCACGGCATAGCAATTATTGCACATTTAGGAGAAGTGATGATAAAAGCAGGAGCCCTATTTAGCTTTCACCTGTTCGAACCCACCACGATGAACTAGATCCTGAACATCTATTTGTGCAAGAGATATCTATAAGTAGATAAGTATTGTTCTATTATCTCAGTAAAGTTAAATAAAAGAGACAATACAATGAAACGTATGGTGTTGCATTAACAGTTATGAGTGTTGCGGCCTGGTTTCAGTAGAATATTTTTCCAGTAAAGTTCATGTTCCCAAACGGAAAAAGAAAACTGTGTTTAAAATCACTGGCCATGCTCAGAATAGAAGAAAAGTAGCCTATCCTTCCTAGCTATTCAACTGCTATACCAGCCCCAACCACTGCAATCAGTGAAGGGCCACCTCATCTTTAGCTGACTCTACCTTCCGCTGGAAACTTACACAGGACTCTCGTCTAAACTGCACCTTGCAAAAACAAACCAACCACCAAATAACAACCACCACCACTCCTGAAATTCTCTTCAGCTCACAAGTTATACAGCAGTTTAGGAAGGCTGTCCATGTGTTGTACCTCCTCTACAGAGAGCTCTCAGAGGAATGACAGGATGCTCAGTTGGCTTAAAGCCATCTCTGAAGGCAGTCTGTATCACAGTTTCTGAGGTCAGTTGCTGACCATGTTATGGAAAGCTGCCCAGATGTGATGAAGTGACTCCCCTACCAACCCACCCCCAGAAATGCTGAAGACAGGGCAGGAGAGCTCTCAGAAGACAGTCTTCCTCACCTAGATCGAAAATCCTGAAAGCTTCTTGTACTGCTCTGTGATTTTTACCCAGCATAAAGGGACTAAGGAAAGATTTGCATGTATATATAAAAATTAGGTTATAATCAAAACTTCCAAGTAGGTTTGTGGCTCATGCTGAAAACCACTGATGCATTACATAAAGCTTCCTGCCAGCACTAGTAGGAAGATATTGCCACAGAAATGCATGGCTTGTATTCTGGAAATTCTACTTTTGTTTCCCTAGCTTTTTCCACGATAGCCTGCAAGCAGGAAGAGAGCTCATGCTTGCTGCAGCAGAGCTAGCCCACAAGTTAAGTGTCACTAATCCCTGGAATTGGTGCACTTGGGCAAGATGCTGCAGCAGAAGTGCCCAAGATAACCAACCTTTGCAACTGTCAGACAAGACATGCAATGCATTCTCTCACAATGTGTGCTTTTTCCATGTAGCAGACACAAGCCTTCAGAAAGAGGAAGGAGACAGGGTAGTGATCCTAGCAGTGATCACAGCTCGCATCACAAGCTCAGCTACAGGTATGGGCTTAGCAGCACAGCTTGTGAACTGTTGCAAATGCCCACTAAATGTGGACACCGAATTTCCTCACTCTCTCTTTGCTGTTCACAAAGAACACAGTTGCTAATTTCTTCTCTATGTTCATATCTGTTCTTTGTTGAGAAGAATACTAATGAATTATTTCAAGCAATTAAATTACTCCTTCTGCCAAGAGCATGTGCTTCATACAGAGACAAAATTTTATCAAGAATCTGTAATTATTTTGCTTTCCTTAAATGAGAAGTTCCTAGAGTGTTATAATCAAATGATAAGCCCCCATAAGAGGACTCTGGTCTTATACAGCATCAAGAAACATGCAAGAATTCAAAATTATTGTAATGTAAAAATCAGAAAACCTATGCAATACTGAAAAATATATTTCAGATAATGTCCTGCTGGGTTTGGAGGTTTTCTGTTCTGAGCCTTGAATTACAACTTAGGAACAGTCAGGGACAACAGCCTAAAGTTACATATAACTCCAAATTTAAGTCTAGAAAAAAAAAAAAGCTACTTCTTCCTGATAGATTGAGACTCCAGACCTACTAGAAAGAAGACAAGAGTATGCATAAGGAATTCCTTTTCATGGAAAGAAGCTGAATTTATTACAGGCTCTTCAGTTTCTGGTAAGTTTCCACATTTAAAAAATAGTTTTGCACAAACTGGTTTTGTCCACACATTTTTATATTCTAGCAAGTAGGTGAAAATTGCATTGACTGATTTTTCATTCCTACCAGCCTTATACTTCACATAGGCTTGTAAAACCTTCTCAGCTCAAGACTATATCATGAGATGACATAGATTCAAACTTTAAACAAATACATAAAGCCATGACCCATTTGTTTTGATATTCTGCAATGTTCCAGACAGGGAGAAAAGCCATCACTGAAACCATGAGACATACAAGACTTCACAATTTATTAAGAAGATTAGCTGGGTTTAGTTCGTGCAGTAATGATTAGTCACTGAATATGTGTTGGTTTGAAAGTCTAAAAGGTCAGGAAACAAGGAATTTTTTGGCTTAATTGTGTTTAGTTTTTTTTGTCTTTTAAATAGTTAAAAGGTTTTTTTAAGTCGAGCAGAACTTTGCAAATGCGGAACTCCAAGTATATTCCACACAGAACAACAAATGCACCTTAAATATACCATGTTTTTTCACTTTCGGATTATATTTGTAGAACTGCCTGCTGTGAAATGACAAAGTTCATGGTTCATCTGAACTTTTGAACTCAAGTGAGTATTTGACACAGCAAAACAATCTAAATGAACCTAACACAAAGTTTTCATAGTTTAAACCTAGCTTTCAGGCCTTTGTCTGGGGCAATTGGGTAGGAAAGTTCTTTATTGATGTTGTAAAAACTACCAGTTTAATAACAGGCAGAGAGAGTGGAGCGATCAGTGGAAAGAGCACCTTAGCATTTCTGAAATAGTGCTGGTTTGGTAGTTCATTGAACTTTACCTGACCCCATTACGAAGGCTTCCCCAGGACAAGTTGTAGCTGCATTTGTGACAAGACTGAAACTTCCTATCTTATTTCAAATAGGCTCCAGAGCTGGGAGTTCACAGATAAAGTTAGTTAAAAAAAAACAACCAAACTCTGCACACATGAGTTCACTTTGCTCCTTGCACTGTTATTTCATTTTGATGTTTAGGCTGTATTCTTTTTACTATGGCGAAGTAGAGATACTTTTTTCCAAAAGGAAAAAGATTGTTACCTTCATTCCTGATATATACTAGCAAAAGCTTCTTAAAAACTGGGAAAACACAGTTCATTTAGCATTCCTATGCTGATGCTTCTCCTAAATCTTGGCCTGCATGCATGTGACTGCTACAGTCCCTTCTTAATGTTACTAGAAATTCTACAGCAGTCTCAATTCATGCTTTATCAGTTTTAGACCAATCCACCAACAAAACCTGGAAAATATTTTGAGGCTTTTAAAATTACTAAGACTACAAGATGTTCTGTACTACAAGTTCACAAGCTGTTTCATACCTCACTGGTGCATATGAATGACAAAGATTTCTGAGCACATTAGAAATGCTTACTACATAGGGTTCAAACGAGCCTTACAATATCCAAAGAAGAGTGATAAACTTCTACAACTGTTCAGTCTTGCATAAATTCCCTGTGAAAATAATCATACCACACAAAGCCCTGTATTTCACCAGCCTACAAGACTGGAGTCACTCATTACTTCCATCCAAAGGAATGAGGAAAAGCAACCCAGAGATTACTTACAAAGAGCAGCTGTAGCAATCACTAACAATCTTACAGCTAATACCACCTCTCTGTTACAGCTCACTAATACAGTTGTATGTTTTTAATCAGCTGAACTATGACCGGAAGACAGATTGAAGATTTAGAAAGTTCTAAAGCAATTTCATGACAATTTTCATTACCAACTTGCTTTTCTGACTAGGTCTTCCAGATTTACCATTTAGCTCCAGAGCCTACTTATATAGCTCTATTTCTAGCCCGTCCACTTCCTTTGCTGGCAAGTTATACGTCCAAGATATCTGGGGTTTTTTTTTTCTATTCACCCAAGAGCCGAGCATTCAGCAGGAATGAGGAAAGGAAATACCTATCTCGTTGCATTTTAAAAAAAGGGGGAAAAAAATAAAATTGAGAGAAGGGGGGTGAGCCGGGCTGGCTTTGCCGGAGCGGGCGGGAGCGGCGGGTCCTACCGGGACGGCGGAGAAGGCGCAGCCCAGCCGGGCGTTCCCGTTCCCGTCCTCGTCCCCAGCTCCAGCGTGTTTCCCCGCCGGGGGCTTCCCCTTCCCCGTAAATCCCGCAAGCGTTACCCTCCGGAGTCCCGCTCCGCTCCTGGCCGGGCGATGAGCAGGTTGCACAGATGCAGATAACCGTGAGGAAGCCTCAGCTGGCTCCCAAAACCGACTGCGGACCCGCTTCGTCCCAGGCAGCCAGACGCAGGCATGTCCTGATGTACCTGCGAGCCACGGTGCCGGCATCTTCTCACGGCACTCGCAAAGGCACTAAACCCGCCAGGCTTCGGCCAGGGCTGGACCGCTGAGCAGCAGCGGGGGGAAGGCAGCGCCGAAAGGAGCCCGTCGGCGGGGACGGGACGGGACGAGACGGGACCGGGACGGGACCGGACCGGACCCGCTCCGCTCCGGCCGCCCCTGCGCGCCCCGAGCCCGGCGCGGGCGAGGCCTGAGCAGCAGCACCTGGAAAAGATTGTGCCACCTGTGCCTTGAAACCGGCCCTCCCTCATAACCGGGGTGATGGCTGAGGATCCTTTTAATTATTATTATTTTCTTTTTCAGAACCCACCTGTGCTCCTAAAATATGTGAAGTAGCTGGCAGTGAGTCACTGATGAAGGGCAACAGTGAGCTGAAATTCCATACATGGATGTTACCTAAAGCAATAACATTTTGTACACACCACTAATTATATTGTTACCAGAGACCGGAAAAATAATCACCTAAATCATCACGTGATTGATTCTATATATTCTTCATGAAGTATCTAAATTGACACCCCAGATGCTGTGTGAATTAAACTTCTGAACTTTCCAAGGCATAAAGTTGAGTTTCTCCATTGCCCAGCCTGACTGTTGAACACCCTGAGGGTTCTGTCAAGAGCCACAAACCCTACCAAGCCTGGACCCCAGGTGCAGTATGCACTCCCTGCAACTGTGCTGTCACAGACTTACCCCACCGTTTTCAAGGTGACTCTTAAGTGAGCCTTGCTGTGTATGGCTTCCCAGTCAAGCCTTTTGGCATGCAATAAGGAGAATTTCTTTTCATCTTAAATATATGGGAGTGGTTTTGCTGCTTCCTGCCCTTCTCTGAACCGGAGGAGTAGCTGTTGGCATCCATTTTGTGAGCCAGAGAGAAAGTTACCTCTGGCATCTGGAATGATAACCGATAGGAAAGATTTTGTTGCCAGCACCCCTGAGGCTGCTGTTACCTTCACAATGACAGGTGTGGATGACCAATATGTGTTTAAACCCTCAGATCCCCATGTCTTTCTTCTGGGAAGTTCAGAACAGTATATCAAACCCATTCCCCCACCGAAACACTGAATCCTCTATGAGACTTAGGAAGTTGACCCTTGCTCTGTAGACCCTGTGTGTGCCCCTGCTCTCCCATTTCTTTCTAATTTGTTGTAGGACTTGTACTGGCAACCTATTACAGAAGCATCAATCAAATCAGCTCCTAAAATGGTTTGTCAGACTGCTGTGTTGATTCATGCATTTTTAAGAGATTTGGAGGGAGAAAGTTAGAAGCAAACAGTGCCACTGAAAGGCTGGGCCCAGTTTTATTAATTTTGGAGTAAGTAGAAGCAAAGTCGCTAATGTGTGCAGAATACAGTGTTTGGAACTACGCAGCAAATGCCACAGGCTTTTTAAAAGTCTGTGTTCAGACATGACATCTTTAATCAAACAGAATCTCCCTGCTTGATGCTGAAGAAAGGCTGGGTATGCAAGGCAATTCAAGATATCCAGTAGATAATGCAAAAGTTAATATTTCCATTTATGGGCTGTTGTGTGTACAAGTTTTGTACAAGTGTTATTAATTTTTCTTCTTTGGCATCGCTGCAGGCCCTAGCAATGCAGCATAAATGCAAAGCAGAAGTTCCTGAGTCCCTGCCCCAAAGAGCTATACCATTAAATAAAAGAGCACAAATTATAACAGAGTTTTACAAAAGAACACCAGAACAATACTTATCATCTTGAAGAGCGGGCATCTCAGGAGCCCAGCAGTCTCTTGTTGGAAATGTTTTGTAGGCATTGTATCTAAGGGCAATGAAGATAAATAGGTTGCATTTCTTTAGAAGTTCTCAATGGAGCTTCTGCCAAATATATGGATGACAGCACTCCAGTGCTCTTTTGAAAATGTAACAAGTGGAAAATAGACACTGGCATCATTAAAAGGTTAAAAATAGGAGTCACCCTTTAGATGCTGAATGAGAAGATTACATAAGCTATGAAACTCCTAAGGGACAAATCACTTCTGCTGACTTAGATTGTGGAGAGAATGATTGTGAGACAGGTGAATGAAATAACAGTATAAGAAAACAATACTTTAGCTATCTCTCTGAGCAGAAATGTGCGGCAAAGAACTGAGTTTGTGAACACCAGACAAAGAGATGTGTTAGAAACTGATACGAGTGGGTGAGAGTTTCAAAGGTTTAGATGTAGGCATCTGGAGGTCACAGATCAGGAAAAATCTGTAAGTTAAATATAGCACCATGGTCAACACTGGTACTAATTTGAGCATGTGGTGTTGTGCAGACAAATGGGTGAGGGTTTATTATGTGGAACTCAGCTGGTGTACGTGGTCTGTAGACCAGTTCCTTGGACTAGACTCCAGCTGCGATCATCTCTTTGGCAGCTAATGCCAACGATTTGTTCTTCAGATTGTATGTTGCCCTGGGCATTTGTTTCTTCTCTACCAGTTTTGAACTATTTCAGGCAGTAGTGGAAGTCAAAATGTTAGCACAGGTAGAAATACAAACTTGGCACTGAAATAGTTCAGGCTATAAACTCCAGGGCAAAGACTACTATGTTTTATAACCATAAGGATGTTTTTAGGGCTAGGATTTGAAAGAATGTGTGGTAGGTCTGTGCTCAGATTTGTCTGGAATATAAAACTCTGAAAAACATTGTGTGGAAGCTAATTATTCAGTTCCTCCCACTGATCTCATTGCACTTCTCTAATCACCAACTACACCTTTTATTCAGTTAGGTTTGATGTTACTAAATCATGCTCAAGTCAATTATGCTAAAGTGCAGGATCAATACATTAAGAGAGCTGTAAAGAAATGCACTAAAACCATCCACAGTTACCGCCATAACTACAAAGATGTATTTTTCATACATTTTAAACCAAAGAATACTTTTTTATCTACTCTTTCTGGTATTTCCTGTGGTGCTTTTATGTAATCAGTACCAGCTGTATTGTTAATACAGTTCACAGCAATGTAGATTTCCAGCTCAAATAATTGACAGCTTTCTCCACTGACCTCATCCTCTATTGAGGCATCATCTCTAAAACACTTTCCACAGACGCAATCCTACTGTTTGCATACTCTTAACTCCTGCCTCTGGTTACTGTACTGTCAAGTTAAATTTGGGGCTCTGTCCATCCATTATTCTTCTGAATTTTTTAGAAAATTCATGGGGTGATGTTGCTAAAGTGTAATGAAATATTTTCTTGGGCATCCTGACATCCACTGTAAGATCATGACTTTTGCAGGGTATCTTTTTTATTTAATGTTTATGGGTTTTTTGTCACTAACTGTCCTTCCCCTGTCAGTACCTAATATTATTCTTGCATAACAATCTTAAAAACTCAGGGATCTTTACAGGTCACTAATTTTCTGGTGAAATGACCATTGACTTTAGCCAATTTCTGGTCTCTTCCACTGATTTTGTTCTGCTTTCCACTTTCTTAATTCTCTCAAGAGTATGGTTACTCTCTTAAGGACATATTCTGCTGACCAGGGTCTGCCCTCCAAATGAGTTTTCAGTGGAAAAGGTACCATTGGAGTCTCTTCAAACCCTCTGGTTGTGGTGTCAGCCCTGCCTTTGCTGTGACCATACTGCTCTGACATGCTCTCAGATAAAATTTTTAAAAATAGATGAGGTAGCACAAATAGTTTCTCTGCCTGATCATTCAGCAAAGATTTCCCACAAGATGATCTTGCATCTTTTATCTGTACTGATACATCTGCCTATCTTAACTTATTTGTAGCAGTAACTTTTCTTTTAGGGCCTTTGGCTTATACATTTCATCTCTTTCACATTTCTCCATCTGATCACGTTTGTTTTCAAATCTGTACACAATCTTTAGAAGCCGTCATTATAAGCAGCTAGGACCAAACCCTGTTAACTGCTGCCTCCTTTTGCAATGAGCCATGCTGTGCTGCCTCTGGATCTATTGCCCCAATAAACATCACATCTGTGACCTCAGCTCATTCTCTTCTACGGACCTCTGTGTTTCTCTCTTGGGAAGCACATTTTTTGCAGAAGGGTTTTCTTTACCTTTTGAACACAGTTTATCATCGTTTACCCTGTGCTGGCAGTTTTGCTTTTAATGGGATGATTGGTGCTCCATTACTTGCCCCCACTCGTATTCATACTCTAATCAAATTAATTTAGGGGCTACTGTTTAGCATAATCATCCTTTCTATCAGATATCATCCAAACCCCACTTCTATTGATGAAAACACCCTATCTGACCTAAGTGAATCCTGGACTGGACCTGAGTATTAGTATTTAACCTGATCAAGTTAGATTGTACCCTGCAGAGTAGTCGATGGCACAGAGTTTTCAATTGTTTTTTTTCTATATAGTGGAAAAATAAGTTCTATTTTAAGAAGTCTGTTTCAAAAGACAGTCACAAAATCAAGCGTTATCCTATATCTCTCAAAAAGGAAAAAAAAAAACAGAAAAAAACTCCAAATCCTTATGTGAACTGACCTGTGAAAGCTATACTGTTCATAGGTATCATTGCTTTTCATGTAACAGAATTCACTTTGATCCATGGATTCTAAGCTGTCTTGGCACAACTGAAGCAGGACTTCGTTGTGAAATTAGTGCCTGAAATACAGATTACTTTATGCAGTAGGATGAACCTCTTACCTTACGACCTATGCAGTGTTGCTTAAAGATAGCAGGAGTACATTATGGCATTATCCAGGAGCTGCTACTTGAACTTTTGCAAACTTCCACTGAAGTAAGTGGGATTACTCACTTGAGTAATGTAAGCAGAATTCATTACCAAACGAATACTTTCAACAGATCTGTATGTAGCCCTCACAAAAGACTGACTATTGTAACACTTTTCAATAAAAATCCATCCAAAACTTTACATATTTTGATGCTGAATTTTCTGCTTAATTTTTGAAATTTTCTGTTTAGTATTTTACCATTTTTAGTCTATCCAAAAAGTAAACAAAGGAAGAGGTGAAGGTGTTTCACAGACACAAGTGCTTCAGGCAACTGTCAAATGTAAAATTCAGTGGAAAACCTCAGCATGTCTCTAGTTTAACTCAGTTGAGGAATGCTGCAAAAACAGGTGTTGTCTGACACAAGCAATAATTATCTTTCACCTTGATGGATGTTAGTTTAATCTGTTTTTTACATGGTAGCTTGGTCTCAGCTGGGTTAATGCCAGAAAGCAGATGAGATGTTTTGCGTACTTTGTGTGTGACAATATCCCAGACTCTTTTTACTCCCCTTTTTAATTTCTTATATGAAATAGTTTTAATAATCTCAGTTGTTTATCCATTACATTTTAGCTCTAGATTCATTTTACTTTACACTATCAATATATTTTAAATGAGCTTAAATTTAAACTGCTGGCTATTGAGTACTTTACTGAAAGAAAAGAGACTAATGAACAGAAAATGCTTCTAACATATAAATCATTCACCATGCAATATTAACAAAGCAAAATAGCTTAAAGAACAAGATGAAGGGAACAAACTTAAGAAATACAAACAAAAACCCCCTGACTTCTTGTCATTCCTTTGCATGCATTTGAACTAGAAAATAAAACCATGTAAATTCTACCTTTAATCTAAAATGCTTCATTACTTTCTAGTACCCAGTACTCATATCACATCCTGCCTCATATTAAGTCACTCCAAACTAGACTACACCCTTCCTATGGCCTTAGGCAGAATTTCTAGCCCTGTGGGCATGGGAATAGTCTGTAAACCATGCTAACATTGAACTTGGCACACGGTATCAGGGATTCTCTTTACATTAACAGTGTTTTAACAATTTCTTAAAGGTGTTAGGCAATATATACAGCAAGTTAAAAGGCATGCAGGGCCTCCTGATTTGGCAATGTTTTCTACAAAGCTTAAATGAACAGATATGTGGTACACCACCCCAGTATAAATTCTTGCTGGTATTTCTCACTTGTGCACACACAGGGTGTTGGAATTATTTCAAACTAACGCACATACTAGTCACTGGTGACTTCTATCAGAACATATAAAAGTAAATTTCCATCCGTTCCTGTTAAGTTGGCTCTCAATAGCTCTTGTCTGACACAGAATTTCAGCATGGCAGGAACCTTATGCACTGAAAGTGGTGGGTTAATACCAGCAGCATTGGTTTCCTCTGAACACACACCGTACTTCGCCCCCTGTGCAGAACAGCCAATGGTTTAAGCACCTTCCTTGGCCTATGTATGCTCCTCTCCACAGTCTGCACCTGAGAGTCTCATTTATTTCATCTTAAGACAACTACCATTACTCTTATGTTATGGTATTAGGCTAAAACAATAGGAACAAATGGTTTCAAAAGGACAACACATAGCAGGATTAAAAGACTTGACTACCTGAAAACCTGTGTTGAAAGCTGACTGTGTTCTGCAGAGCTTACAGATACACAGGGGAAAGTTGTCTCTAAATCATATTTCTGAAAGAGACCATTAAAAAGGGTTTCTTAGCCCCCACGAAAGCGAAGCACTAAACAAACATGGAGACTTTCTATTAAGAGTTACCAGTAAATTTGAATGCTCCAGGCTGGTGGTAAATTTTGTAACTGTGCAGTTTGCCTCAAGGAAAACAAAAGTCAGGTAACACAAAATAAAAGATGACAAAGTGCAGCATTACAAGAAAGACCTACACAGCAAGGCAGAAACCTATGCATTCACTAAAAAATAGAAAAACAGAAAAATAACAACGCAACCTTCAATGTTGATGAATTTTATTTCATTTGGGTACCTATATGCAAAAAATATGGAAGTACCACTGAGTTGTTTAAAAATCCTCTCCCATGTATGTTTTCATTCCTTATTAAAACATAGGTAATACTTATTCTCTAACATGCTCGTGAATCTCCAGCAGGAAATTATTCTATGATTATGCTTTCATTTCTAGAGACCAGCACAAGACAAAATAAAAGAGAAGTGCCTGCATTTTATGTGTTGGATATACAAACATAGTTTCATAGTTGTACATCCATTTTTTTCATCTTTCTACTTCAACATGACCCCCAAACCACAAACTTTGCACAAAGTACAATGCTTGGCAGATGATTTTACACTCTATGGAAAAGAAACAAAAGATAAAAAGAGATGACCATGTGTGCTTAGGTATTTAAGAAAAATACTTTTGGATATCTTTTAATTAAAAGTGAACAGTAAGTCTTATAACAGGTGCCCAGGAATTTCTGCGAAAGACATTCGTATGAAAGATTGGCCAGCTTTCAATATGGAATCTGGTTCTATTTTGTCAATGTTTTTAAGATGGCATTATGATTTATTTAGCAGCAGCTGGAGATATCATTACTAACATGTGTGCCCCTCCCAGGGTAAGTGTCGGAAACGCTCAGCAGGCACCTCAGATACAATGCTAATGGTTTTGGATGTTGCTACAATAGACAGAGAAAGGCCATTCATGTAAAGCCAGAGAAGAAAAAACATGCACCTGTATAGACAGAAAATATGACAAAGCAGAAGGACTCGAGTTTTTAATCAAATTTGTAAAATGATGCATCAACATTTTTCATCCAAAAACTCAGGAATTTTGGCCTATGTAGGATCCTACGTTCTTAGGAGTTTTCCTTTGAAAGTTTGAGTTAGAAACCACACATAAAGCACAGTAACCATATTAAAACTGCAGCAGTTAGGACATGAGTTGAGGAGCTGAAAAATCTGTGTTGAAGTATGCAGGCAGTCATAAACTGAAACATGCTGAGCTGTATGTGAAACAAAAATAATGACAATTACTTTCCTCATTAATAAAAACATAAAGAAAATGCATTGGGACTACAGCACTCAGGTATTACATTCATAGAGGCTCTACACAGGACAGACCAATCTCAATATACATCTCAAATGGTGCTGCTCAGGAAACTCCCCTGTTTGGGAGTGAAAATTGCAAAAGGATGGTTGAGGTCTGTGTAGTCATCACCCAGAAGCACAGCCTGCTCCATGAATTAATACATCTCCGGGTATAGATGGCAAATGTGGAGCAGTTGCACACCTCTGAAGAGCATATAAAATATTTAAACAGTTACCAAAAAAATTATTCTAACCCTGGAAAAATGCCACCATTTGTGGAATAATGGATGAATAAAAGACTGAGCAGAGTCAGTGAACTTTGGGTAAAAAGGCAAGTAAGGAATAACTCAAGGGATAAATACAAGGACATGTGGCACCATTTCTTAAATGTTTTTAAATAAAAGTTAAAGACTCAAGGAAGAAAGAAAACCAAATACCACTCAGAGACTGGCACCACTCAGGGAGCGCAGAATTTATGGTAGAAATACACAATCATTAAAATTAATGAAGAGTGGAGAAAAAAAACAACCTGAGATAATCTTGCATATATATTTTTAAATACATATATATAAATGGATATATAACCAAAAAGAACTAGAATATATTGTCAAGCTAATCCTACGCTGCACACTGTTTAAAGGAAAACACAATAAATTCTTTCTTCAAAATAAATGAAATTAGAATGAGGAAAAAAAGGAGAGAGTAAACACTATTTCTAACATTATTGTAAACAGTATGAGAACTATAAAAAATAAACAATAATTAACATTTGTGACAAGAAGACAGAGGTTGATTTGCAAAAAGAAGTTTATTTCTTTCCCTCTACCTCTTTATCAATCAGGCCGAAAGGAATTGGAGACATGGAGATTTCTGTGAGGAAATGGGGATGAGATGAACCTTCCCAGCAGAAACAATGTGACCAATCCTGGTTGCTACTGCGTGCTTGGATGCATGTGCCTTGGGAAAAGCTGACCACTATTCCTGATTATAGCTTAATATAACTTGACTGCTGAATATTCAGATTTGAATTAGATTTTTCATGTGATATACCTGATGAGGGCTACAACCTTGTCTTGTTTCCCACCATTTAAAGAGATATATGGGAATGAAAAAAACATTTTTAACTACATAACCTTGTCTAATTACGGTTTAAAAACGGCAATCTTTAAAATATGGCTGAAATATAATAACTTCTAGCATTTTTCCCTTACTACAGATGTCATTATTGATTGTAGATCACTCTATAAACTGAAGAATGTCATGTAGGAATGCAATGTACCTAAAAACATTATTTTTAATAAATATATTCTAATGTTTCATGTTTCTTCTGCCTAAATAGCACGCTTTTACCAGAAACAAATTCTTTGCTTATTTAACAATCCTCATCTGTCTAATTAACATCACTGGCATTTTATTACTGAACAAAGCATACAATATAAGAGAAAGATTTTTCACTTAAATGCAAAACCCCGAGGGGAAATACGTTTTATGTCATTTTAAAGGAGAAGCTGCAGCATTACAAAAGGAACACAAATGTGTGAAATATTTTTCTTCCCTTGCCTTGCAGCTGATCTACTTAGATGGGTCATTTTGGCATCCCTATGAAAGGTATGAAACCCCTGCATCAGTGAAATTGCCTGTGATTAAGGGATAATAGGAAAGGATGTTTAACCTTTTTTTTAACCCAACTAACATATTAGTGGCCATCAAGAGTTTTTACCCTTTCTTGCTAGAATGACAGACAAGATTTTCTATTATTAAAAAAAAAAAATTCCTTATCCAGTGTTATTTATACATTTGACTTGAAACACAAATGTGTACACAAACACTAGAACAAAATATGGAGTCTATCTGTTTATGCTACATGAATTTACTGACTATTCAGAAATTACTTGGCAGTGATTTGTGTTTTATTGAAAGAAAAACGTATGTGCAAAATCAAATTGCACACCTGCTAAACATAGGAAACACGTATGCAGCTGAGACAAAAACTGTTACAGCTGAATATCTGTAATAAGTAATGTGGCATTTGATTATTTTTTAATTTCTGATTTCGACTACAAAATATCAATACAAAATTAATATGAGGTACTATTTTGCTAGAGGTGCTACTAAAAAAAAGCATATTCAATTTTTTTCATGTTTTGCCCATATCCTCACTGTTGCTGGCAGCTCCGTTAATTTTGAATCCACTCTACTGAACTCACCCCATTATGGAACAAGTTTATATAGGTTCACTTATTGTGTGATTGCTGAACACAATATGTGTACATAAGAGTTTAAATTATCTTAAGCTTTTGTCTGTGATTTAATTTCATGTATCTATCATAGATCCAGTTGCTTCACATTTTTAAAATGCTTGCAGGAAAAAATACCTTGTAAGATTTGAAGTGATAAGAGGGCAGTAGCTCAGACTGAGCTTCTAGAAATCACTGGAAAACTATTTCCCTAACAAATTTTGATATTAAATACTTGCATTTTAAAACATGATAATGACTAGTTTTAAATGATGGTTTATGAGTCACATTCAGCAACCTGTAACAGGAAAAGATTGATTTTCCTTTATCAAATGGTTAAGAAGAAAGCTAAGGCTTTCTTTACTCTGGAAATTGATTATGTAGTTAATCCATTAAAGAGTTATGGAAAAGATAACTATTCCTGCAGCACATACAGGTATTAAAGATTAATTGTAAACAGGATGTTGTTATACAAACGTTTTTTTCCTCAAGCAAGTCAGATGTTTAACAATGCTATTACAGCATTGACATACTACATGATTTCTTCTCCCTTCTTTTTGGAGAGAGCATCCAGATTGAGCAAAACATCCCAAAAGGCCTCAGCTGCCCTTTTAAATTATTTGCATTCAGACCAACTATGTTCTTAAATATACTGCCTCCTGGAGTAAGTGAAGCCGGGTCAGGCAGATGTAAAACCTCATGATTGCTGTTTCATAGGCTTGGTTTCAAATGCCCCTGAGTTTCAGAAGCAGGACATTTTAAAGAGAACAGCTCATTCACTCCATACTAAAGGCATAAGACTAATATTTTGAAAACCTCTAATTCAAAGACCTGTTATCTTTGCTTGACCTTATTTCCTGTCATTGGCAAGAAGTGAGTTGCTTCTATTCACTCTAATAGCCATATAGTATAACCCTTGCTGTGAACGACTGCTATTTATGCATCCCTTTGTAGAGAGTTCCAGTCTTGGGAAGTCATAGCCTGCCTCAGAAGGGTCATTTACAACCAGCCTCCTGTTTGACCCAAGGGATACATCACATGGCCTCGCCCTGTACTTTTTACCTTGTGTGCTGTACTTCCTTCCTCTCATGTTTAACGCTGCACAGGTGGTTCTGTGCTTCAAAACCAGGTGTCTGAGTCTGAAGTCATCTGCAAAAATGTTTACCTTCTTATAATTCTTAGCTGGATTTCAGGAGTTATAAATGTGCTGTTGGTTTTTTTTTCTTGGGGCTTTTTTGTGGTTTGTTTTTTAATTTGGTTGGTTGGTTTGTTTTCTGAGGAGGAGAAAAAGCCTGTTTATCATGGGTTCTTTCCATTCTCTAAAGAAAATATTTTGGTGCCTTACTACATGTATTTGTCATCTGACCAAATATGAGTCCAAACCACCTACTTATTCCCTTTTCCAAAAAATTATTAATGAATAAGTCATTGATTAAAAAATATATAGGAACAAACAAGAACTAGGAACTTATATCTGAGAGTTATAAACCTTTTCCACTATTGAAAGAATAGCTAATATACAAATTACAGAAGGTATTTAACAAGAGATTCCAACTATGGAAACTTTTTGAAGCCTCTCTACATTTAATTTCTTTTTTTTTAATAGTATACAAATAGCTTTATATAGGTAACTATATCTGCTTGAAGTTGTCCATACCAGAAAAAAAAACCCCAAAACTCTTTTTCTTTGTCCATTCCATTGTGCTTCAGAAAGATCTAGATCTCAAAAGAATGTAAAGTCATAAAATGATACAGAATTGAAGGCAATAGTTTATACATTAAGGCATTAATAGATACATCATCTCTGTGTAATTAGGAGAATATTAATATTTCTTGAATTATGTTTTTCTATTAGGACAGATCAACTGTGCCAGGTCTGTATTCTACAGATTTAATCAATAAATAAATAAAGATGATTTTTGCACAACTGTAGTCACAAAAATGTTTTTCACCTGCTCCGAAAGAATTTAATCATTTTGATTCTCAGTGGAGACACAAACAAACAAAAAAAGCAAGTCAGACAAGCATTTAAAAAGCATTATCCTGCTTCTTCTGCATTCTATCCCCACTGTTATGGGAGGAATTAACTATTGAATATTGCATTCATGTATCACAAAGCTGCAGCTGTTAATAATAACATCTCCATATTTGAAATGCATACATTTTGAATTTTTCCTGACAAGTTAAGGATTGTTTCATAGGATGTTGCACAGAACTAGCATATGAAGCTCAGTTCTACCAGTGAGAATTTGTGGTAAACATATCAGACTGGATGAGGCATTTCATGCTGGTTTGTTTTGAAGAAATAACAGAATTTCTGGGCACAGAAAAACCTGCAGTGGAGCACTTGGTGCTATGCTTCATGAGTGTTGCTAGTTAAGGCAGAGAAGGTAGGAATTGAGAGCTGTGAGGTGCATGAGGATTTTGCTAGGGGAAAGGTTCTAAAAGAAGTAGCATTTGGTCAGAGGCGGTTAGGTGAGAAATTACGGCTGTAATTTCTCAGTGATCAGTTTTGTGACCATCTCATTTCATAAGACAGCAAAAAGTCCAGAGGGTGGTAGTATCCAATAGAGAATGGCGCTCAAGAGTGTGCTAGTGGCATGAAAAGTAATGTGTAAAGGGAACGTTTAGCAACTAATAGCAAGAATTAAAATTAGACTAAGATGAGACTAAAAATTCTCATCAGTTGGAGACCACTGAAGGTAAAATAAAAGGTCAGGAGGTATTACCTGATCATGGAAAGACTGAGTTGCCAACATGGTATTGCTGTGAAAAGCCAAAAGTGATCCTGGAATATATGAGGTGAGGCACTTCCAGTGGAAATAGGCAAACATTCATAACACTGGAGAAGGTGTTGTTGGAGCCTCATCTGGAATACTGTTCACATTAGCCCATATTTTAAATTCATCGTTGTTCACAATTGAATGACTAAAGAGAAAATTTGCTATACTGACAGGACCCCAGAGAAGAGAACGAAAAGGTTTGTGTGGTGCAATAGAGTGAAGTCTGCTAAAATGGTTCTCTATACTCAAAATGGAAAAACCTTTATTAATTTTAAAACCAAATTAGTTCAAGAATAAAGAGCTCTGAGCATTTTTTTTCTGGATTTCAAAGAAGGTTTTAACAATTAGAAAAGGGACATTGAAGGAGAGTTTTCCTTTAAGAATAGTAGAAGAAAGTACCATACCATTTTTTTTATGGCCAAGTTTGATACATTTTAAGAATGGGTTTTGTGACTAGATAGCAATTACCTGCAACAGCAGTGTCAAAGAAGGTCTTTTATAGAGCAGTGCCGTGATAACATACATTGCTTTTGATAAAAATTACTAGCTCTGATATGAAAATTACCATATCATTGCCAAAGTAAAGCTATCTGAAAAAGAATTCCTGCAATATATTGACATATTAATATAGTTTCTCTCAAAACTAAAATTTAGAAACAAGCTCTTTCTCCCTCCACTTCCTCCCCCCACCTTGCATCAGCAGATAGTAAACTTTGCAAGAACCACTTCACCAAGCAATAATGGTAGGAATATATTATGCATGACTTCCAAAGGAAAACATACCTTAGGATGTGGTGAAGTGTAGAAAGATATTTTTATGGTCAGTGTGAATATTTCAGTTTCTAGTTTTTGTGGCACATGATGATATTATGTTAAGAAGTTATTATTCTGCAATGTATGACTTACTGCCTGGTCCTGCTGTTTTAACTCAGACCTTTCACAACTTGTTTTCAGACAAGGGGATTCTTTTACATTAATTGTGCATTTGAGTAAGGAATGCAAAATTGGATCCCCATTTACTACATTGAAATAAAATGAACAAACCAAAAACGGTATGAGAGAACAAGGAATTTGTATTTTGCATTGATTCAGCTCATAACGCAGCTGTTTTCCAGATTTAACCCTCATATTCTGAATTCTCCTACTACTTGATAAATCACTCAGAAAGGTTCAGGTCTATGACTATCTTTTATTCAATTCCTCTTTCCAGACAAAGATAATAAAGCGGACAATGTTCACATTCAGGCACAGAAAAGGTGATAGTCCATTAGGAAATCTGAGCATTTCTGCAGTAAGTCAGTGTTGCTGTTTCTTGCCAGTTTTAGCCACTATTCCCAGAGCTACAATGGGCAAGTGTGCTCCCCAGTGCACTGGCCTACATTGTCATCCAAAGAAACAACTGGACTAAATCACAGAAGGTAAAACTTGAGCCTTTGGAATTAAAGTTCCTAGGAGCTTAACTTTCATCTTTTGAAGCATTCTTCTCTCAAAAATCAAGCACAGTCATCATTAGAAAGCTTGGGTTATACAGAGCTAAGGTTGCAGGTGGCACAGTGAAAAGCAGAGTTGAACAATGAACCAACTCCACGCTCATGTAGCCATGTCACCAACACGGTAACCAAATTGACATCAAACTCATCCTCAGCCTAATCAAGCTTTCTTCAAAAGATGCACAACTTCATTAAAGGTACAGCCAAGCCCCTCACTTTCAGAGAAGCACTCCAGCTCCTGTGATAGCATTCTGCTTCCTGACCAGATCAGTGAATATTTATAATCATAGTCTGGCACAGTTCCAGGTAAGGTCAAATTTCTGCCCTGGAGCGGAGCACTCCACCATGCTGCTGGAGGCTCTGTGGTTAGGAATGCCTTCCCAGCAAGAGGGTGAAGCATGTCACCCAGCCACGGTATGGCTCATATGTCCTATGTCTTGGATGGCAACTTGCATTAGTAGGCAAGTAGATGAAAGGGAAACATCATTGCTATTTTCCCTCTTTTGGGTGACATCCTGAGCATATCTAGTAAAAAATTAATGCATCTAAGGCCCTCAAGATTTGTAGGTTATTGAGAACAAAGACGTGTCGGAAAATGCTGTTTTAGCCTCCTAGTTCATGCTAAAGATTCCTAGATGCTGTGACATTTTAAATAGTAATAAAAGAAATAAGATAGTCTCTTCATAGGACTCCTGCATAAAGATTGGGTTGCTAAAGAAGTCCTGCAAGACGTTTTGGCTAAATACAGCCTGGTTTTTCAGATTCAAGTGGAATTTTGCTACCAGCTCTAATGAGGTTGTCTTCCAAATTATGCCTTGCTTCTGTACATAACATTGCACGGTCCCTGTGTTAGACAATGCCATCTTGACATCATACCACTATCATTGTTATCTTCAATTTGGTCTGCAAAGGCCTTCTGCATGGTGTAGACACTGCGCAAGGACAGGCTAACATGCAGAAGCTGGTCAGGAGAAGGATGCAACACCCTCTGTGTTCCTCTGCAATGTGCTTCTATGAAGGACCTTGGCTTCTTGCAGAAGCTGTCAGCCTGGGGCACAGAAGCTATACAATTCCAATAATATAGAAAATAACCACCCTCTCTGTGAGGGAAAGGGTCTGATGGTCAAAAATGCTTCCTAAGAATTTAACATTGTTATGTTATCAGGATGCTGAGCGGATACCACTGTCATATAAAACTAGAGAGGGTATTTGTACCTAATATACACCTAAAATGTCCTAAATTAAAAGCTATCCTTAACCAGCCTTTCACATACTTACAGGTGCAAGTAGAACACACCATTTCTTTAATAACAACATGCAATTCTTCTACTGAGTGCTCAGTCACCCATAATTCTGAACATATCAGCCTACATCATGATGGGCATGTACAAGACAGAATGTCTGTCTGGGAAAAATATATGCCACAAATTACCTATAGCACGCTGATGTTTTTCCTTAACTTTCCATGCATTTTGAATTGAAAACAATTAGCCAGCTAAACGACTAGTAATAATGTTGCCTAAATACTGTGTATACTACTGGTTGCACAGGAGCTCTGAGAAACCATTCAGCCTTTTGTCTGAAAACCCTCACCCACTGACTTTTTCTCACTTTCTGCTACCATAAAATGCTTCTGTTCTGGAACTGCCAGCCAAAGTCAGACCCTCTGCCTCCATAGCTAGCAGGCAGAGCAAAACCTCTCTCCAGGTGCATAAAGAAGGGATATATGGGATATATAATACTTCTTGCACTGCTCTGCTTACAACAGGCTGATTGTTTGTGTAAGCCGAGGCACCTTCCCTTCCATGAATCCTATGTATTACTCTTCTGACAATTTAATGGGCAGCTGATATTGCTACCATAATTTTACATCCAAATTAAAGTACAACATGTGTAAACACATTTTTTTTTGTGATGACGTGTGTAAAGGACTAACAGAAACCTAGGTTTCACCAGAAGTTTCACCATCCCCAAAACAATTCAATGGCTCCATTTCTTTGCCTGGTGAGAGGAAAAGCTGTACGAATCCAAGATGGGTGCTAGTGCTGTTTTTCAATGCACCTTTGAAAGGTGCTTAAAGTGATTAGCACAGCAAGGGAACCTACAACAACATAACAGATGATAACCTAGCACAGAAAATAAACAGAGCTCTGGACTCAAGCAGGTAATGTGATAGAGCTGCTGGTGCAGGTTTGCTGACAACAGCGTTTTGGTCATTGGCTTGGCCTGTACACACCAATCTCTTCCTAGTGTCAGGACAGTCTGACAGCAACATTGAAAAGAGAAGGGTTAATGGTCAGTGACATTTGAACAGTGTTTAAGACCTTGTTTTAGTCATATTACTGCATTTTACACCAATGATAATAATGCGCACCATCCAGTTACTTGTCTTCATAGCTCTTATGCTTTCCTAGGAGAAAAACATTTTCTGCCACAGAGAGCTGAAGAGCCATACTCGAGGTGACAAAGAAGGAATCCACAACCCCAGGAAGGGAACTCAAACCCCAGCTGAGCAGTCTGGGACCTACTCAGAATATGTGGAAACCTCTTTTTTCTGCAGTAAAGAATGGTGAAAAGGGTACACACATTTGTCAATAGATAGTGCTGCACTCCATGTCATAATGGTGCTATAATTGGCATCCAGCAGCCTCTGCATAAGGCCACATGGTTAGAAGAAATTGCCAAATTATTTGACTTGTAAACCCAGTTTGAAATGCTAACTGCAGAGTTGTCTGAGTGATAAACTCTTTAAGGAGAAACCTTTGATCTCCAGTCAAGTAAAGACCTTTAAAAGTCCTGAAGTCTGGAGTAGCCAGCCCTAAAGACCTTTGTTTGCAGCCATCACTGGAAGAGGGGGAGGGAAAAAAGCATTTTGCAGTGATTGCCCAGAAGTTTGGCTTTGCTTGTAAAGCTGGAAGGTGAAAGGCCGCGCAGCTCCCTTCCCTTCCCCCAAACAAACAAAAAAAAAAGGTTATCCAGCTTTATGGTATAAGGCAGTCCTTAAGTTTAAACTAATGAATTTGGCTTAACAAAGAAGATTGCAATAATCTGAAGAAAAGGTTTACAGAGAGTGAATTTTCTTGTTCCTGAAAAAACGCTTTAAAGATCAAATTTGAAGTGGCCTGTGGCAGCCTTTAAGCACACCATGTTGCAAGAGAGTTTTGGTTTCTAGCACTGAAATGGGAAAGAGTTCAGTCTGCACACAATTTCTGCTAGAGGCACTCACTCACTTCATCACCCAGCTCAGCTCCACAGGGCCAGGGTTTGCACGTGTGCTGAACGCCATCCTTCAGCATCACTCCGGCTAAAAGCAGCGGGGCGTTGGACTGCCACTGCAGTCAGGGGACAGTCGAACCAGATGTGAACTCTCTCCTGCCACTACACAGGCAACCTCTAGGAGAGGCAGGAGGGGTTACCAACCTTTTGTTCCTCACGAGTTTATTCATGGATAATATCCTTCATTGCCAACATTTCTTCTGACAGAAGGAACTAGAGTTAAAAAAACCTGACCATAAATTGGTAAGGCCCAAGTGTCATTCCCCCTACTTCCTCCTGTGTCCTTTCACCACCATCACCCCTTGGATGAAAGTTCACAGCTCACTAGCAGGTCTGTAAATGGCAGATCTTTTACTGCTAGCTTTAGCCTCTGCTGAGCTCCCAAATGGGATGGTGTTGCTTGATGGGGTCATCTGTTTACTTAAAACAGGACTGGGATCAAAAGTTCATTTTCATGGACCATTAAAGGACAACGATAACTGCACCAGCCACTGCTGAGTTGAGCTGGATGTGACTGGAAGTGGAATGACACCATATGCCAGCCATCCTGTTTCTTTTAAGATTTATTTCAAGTGCCTTCCCTGTACCTATTGGGGAATATGGAAACAGCCATCTTCCATACCAGTCTACAAAATGTATCTGTAGGCAATCTCTGACACGTTATCTTCCCCTCAGAGGTCACTAGTGATTCATTACAGCATATTTACAGACATCCCAACAGCCACTTGGATTTGTTTCAATGAATCAGTAACAGTCAATTTCTGACCAGCAAAATCTTACTCATCTTTCACTTTTTTTGGTCACAGGAAAACACTAAGGGACTTACTGCTCATATTGAGCATTAAAGTCAGCACTTGTGATCCAGAGAGAGGGTGAGGCAGAAAGAGAAAAAAATGGAAAAGGGTGAAAATGTAAGCAACTTTCAAGTCTCCAGACAGCAGAACTGAAAAACTGAGCCAAAATTCACATTGCCTCTAACAGGCAGCCCCATGAAAAGTAGAAGTAGTATGACAATGAATGATTTTTGGTGTAAAAGCCTGAGTTACTTAGGCTTTTAAATTGACAATGGTTTTGCCTAATAACCATAAAAGCTCCAGTCCAATCCTGACTTAAGCCTAATTTCTACAGGAACACAGAGGAAGACTTCCTTAATCAAATAAGGACCATGCGGCTGACCTATACATCTGCTGAAGGCCAAGCATTTGCCTGTTAAAAAAATATTTGCTCCTGGAAAATTGTGGGCCGATTTTTTTCTAATGGCGTGTATAAACGCTCAGGAGAAAGTAAGGGCGTGGGGCACAACATCCCACCCTCTCTCCACAAAGCCGGCCAATGCCCTGCCAGAGGGCCGCAATGCGCAGGGAGAGGGAGCGCTGTCCGCAGCTGCATCCGCCCGTCCTTCCCGTCCAGGAGAGGGGCTGCCAGCTCTCCAAAGCCAAAGCCTCAGGTCTTCCACGACAGGCACATCATAAAGCCTTTTCTCAACTCGAGGGTGTTTCTCCCTCTGTAGTATGGTGTGTTTTGACTACCCCATCAAATTCATTAGAAAATGCCAAGGGGTGGTGCCAGACCAGTGTCAACCGGGGAAAAATTTGAAAACTGAAAAGGGAGAAGTGGGAAACCCCGGTGGCCTGCGCAGTACCAGCACTGCTTAAGGGACTTCTGCTACGGTCTGTAGATCGCACAAGTGTCTGGTGGCACCCATTAACTGCTTTCAGCATAACAATGGCTCTTTCTCATCCCTGCCCATCCTCCCTGTCCCAGTTAAATGAGCCATTTCCCAGACAAATAAAGACTGGAGAGTCTGCCTTCACTAGGGGTAGGAGACTGAGGAAGGCAATTCAGACGGGAATGGTGGGAGACTAGCGACAGAGTTAGGGAGACACGGCCACCGCGAGCACTGCTAAGGGCGATGAGGAGAAGGGGAAGCCTGGTACAGGGGAGAGAAGGGACGTGAACTGCATTTACCCTCTGTACAGCATCTTGCAGGAGGAAAGGGAAGCCACAGTACAGCAGCAGATATAAGAGATTAGAGACATGCAGAAGATCAAAGGAAGATGGGAAAGGAGGAAGCTGACAGGGAGGTGACCGTGGTGCCTGCGCCAGCTCAGCCTACAGGAGCTGCAAAGCACACAAGTGTTGGGTGGAACCGGCAGCAAAGGGCTGCGTTCTGTGCTCCCCTCTCGTTTTCTTAGCATACTTATGTCCCCTCCATCCCAACAAGCTGAGCAGGCACGAAGGCACCTACACCGACCTTGTCACAAGCTGGTGGCCTGACTGCACTCCTGCCCCTTTTCTGCTGTGGCTGCAAGGACAGTGTGTCTGATCAAGAAGCTGCTGCTAAAATTCCTGTCCTTCCTCCAACCTTCACGAAAAGCAGGCAAACAAGAAGTGGAAGCCAGGTGGGACACACACTGTGCTTTAAAGGTGACAGGTTAAGCTTCAAGTCCACAGTGCATCTGTGGTTCTTCGCCTAGTGTAGGTAATATGAAGTTAAAAACAATTCTTCATATTTCTACTTGACTTTATATCGCTAGAGATATAACTATATACATTTGCCCATGTATAATGTAAGTAAATATTTCTCTGTCTAGCCTGACTGCAGACTTCGTGCTGCCAGATAAAGCAATCAGTTTTAAGGAAATTCAGGAATACAAGATAGGTTTATAATAACTCAATTGTATTTTTGCCACTTGTACTGAAAACAACTGTTCCAAAATCACAGCCAGCCATGCTAATAGAGCAGAGCCCAGAAGCTGGGCTTAGAGAGCATGAAGTTCAGCATATGAAGAAAAAAATAGCAGGACAAATTCTCAAACTGGGCCAAATCTTCCTCTACAGCAATGTTAATTATAAGAAGCAATTGCTGAAATGATTTAAAAAAAAAAAAACAAACCAACAACTTTGAGTCTGCAACACTCACAACCCAGAGAGAACAGAGAGCCTTGCACAAGATTAGGGAAACATATTTGAGAGCATTTTATGGTAGACCTCCTCAAACATAATTCTCTGCTGAAAGGACGATGCTGATCAGCACTGCAATCAGAACACTATTGGCAAGCACTGACTTAGCCCTCCCTGGATATCTCCTTCCCAGCCCAGCCACTCCTTAACTCCCTGTTACACAGGTACTGATGCTTGTGTTGGCACTCCTGCTCAGCCTTTCGGCAGGCTGCAGGAGCAAGGAAGTCAGCTGAGGGCACGCTCAGAGGAAGAACACTCTCAGGAGAGTTTGTGGCACAGTTTCCCCCTCTTCCAAGTGCACTCTCTTCAATATACCCCTTGTTAATATTGCTGCGACTTTCTTTTCCCCCTCATGCTGTAATACTGGTGCTGAATTTTGATGAGACAGAACCAGGTGTAGCCCGTGGCATTTATTTATTTAGGAGTAAATGCAAAATCTTGTAAAATATTTTGGAGTTACAAAGAAGAATGACAGGTCAACTCCTTCTGTCAACCCAGAATGGGTTCTTATATTTTGATCAGTCAATTAAAGGAAATACTTGCCTTGAATCCGCAAATGTATTTTTCCTTTTAGATATTCTAGACACTTTTGGTCTTACACTAAAGTTAGTGTTGGCTCTTTATATAATTCATACAAGTTTCCACAGGCACCAAAAAAAAAGTTAATTTCTTAACTGTAGCTTTCCTCTCTTTATGTTTGCAATTTCAATTAACTGTTCTAAATTACTGACAACATGGAATATAAAACATTCCTGCAACAATGTAGGTCTAACAGCAATTACGTTGATTTACTCTGGACCATGTTAAGTTCAGGGAGTAGGATAAAGAGACAAGAGTTTAAAACTGCTTTCACACTGATGTAATAAATTCAGTACATTGCTTTAAAGTTAGGGCAAAATAGCTGGTAACTGAAAGTCAAAAAAACCCCCTTGTTTTGTTTTCCACTGTGATAGAAAACAATAGATTATGGGAAAGTTCTTCAGAAGGTGATCAGAGGAAAAGTTCACCAGCATCTATCATGGACTGTGTCTCTGTGGCCTGCTGGGATAGGAGGGAGGGACATAAAGGTGTCAGCAGTTGAACTGATACGGTAAATCACAGTAGGGCTAGTAAAGCGCGATGGCAGCCTAGTGTAAATGCCTTCAGACTTCTATTTCTTCTCCGAGGTTGTACTCGGGACACGTCCCCTCTTTGTGACCTTATCTCTGGGGCAGTGGGTTGTGCACTGGTCTCTTCTCTTTAGTTTACGAGGACTGATCCATTTGCAGGTTAATAAAAGGTGAAAAGGACAATCACCAAGGAGCCACCAAAATAAACAAGTACCTTTGACTGCTTAAGGATTCTTGGTTTTCCACATCAGCATGCTCAGCCTGACTCCTTTCTCTCCTCCTGAATACTGTGATGATAAGTACATCTGCAAACCGTTGATTAAGAAAATTACTAGCAGTATGCAAAAGAGGAGAACAATAAGACAAATCCACAAAAAGTGGATGGTTCTACTTTGCAGGCACAACTGGTCTCTGTAAAGTGTACTTTGCTGTGCATGTCCTTGTGGTTGAAATTTGCGATTTTTTTCTGGAAATACTGACTGACGATTAGCGAATTTCAGGGACCAACATGCTCTTAGTCCCAGTTAGAGGAAAAGTCCTCTCAGAAATGTCACAAATCTGAGCCATTCCATTTCATACAATGAGCAAAAATGTCACAACATGCCATCACTTCAGGCAAAATGAATGAATGTTTCTCTTTTACTGCTAAATTTATAACGCATTTGCTAGCTGGCTGCAGTGTTGTAGGCAGCATCATTGACATCAATAATATATATTTAATATGATGACACCAAGAGCCAGAGACTGCGGGAAAAGGAGGGTGACACCAGGGTGAAAATCACCTGCGTGTTAGGCAGCCAGGGCAGCAGTGTGGTGCCGGAGCAGTGGGGCTGTTTGTCTCACTGCTGGTTCCCTTTTGTTCCCACCCTATCTCCTTCCATTCTTGTCAAAGTTAAGGACAATTCACAAAAGAGGAGGCTATTGCCAGGTCAGGGAGCAGTTTCCGATTACTCTGCGGTTCCTAGGCTTCCAAGGGAAGCTTTGGAGAGAAGCAGCGCGTTTGATGGGTAGGTGTATGATGTAGGTTTTAAGTAAGAGGGGAAAAAAACCCCAACTCTATTCACATAGGCAGGCACTACTACTGCTAGCAGGGCAATATGCAGTCCCTTCCTTGCTTTCCCATAGGATACAAGCAGTTAGCTCATTCAGAAGGGCTCAGATATAAAATAAAGGCTATTAGGTACAGCACACCACAGCCTCTTGCTTCTTTAAGTCAATTAAGTCAGCAAGCCAAGGAAACCAAGACCTACTATAATTCCACTGAAAATTCAGATTCAGTCTTGAAAACACGTTTGTTCTGCTGATGTTTTATGAAAGCAGTATACTTCTGAGATACAGATACACTTCATTGATATTGACCCCACAAAGCTCAAGCAGAAAAAAATCCCAAACCTAAGTTGCTGCTTTTCCCCTCAAAATATCAATTCCTGGAGGAAGCTATTTCATTTAAAGCAGCATTAACAAAGATGACTTAACATGTCTTGGTAGATGTGTGCCTATGGGCATCTCCTCCTTAACCTATACTGAGAGCACTGCTCAGGACCCACATCTCTTTATTGACACCAATTTTTCAGCTTCCCACCACCTCAGAAAGTTACTGGCCTGCCTCCTACTCAAAAGTGTGAAAGATACTGACTGCATTTTGGTTATTTTTTATCTCTAGAGAGATCCTGTGAGGGGCCCTCAGCTCTGGAATTTATTCCCCCCTTTGCTCGAAAACAGCCTCAACAATCTTTGACCTTCTGCGTAAGCTGTGAGGCCCAAATCCAAGGATTTGCTTTGGGAGAAGCGTAAGAAAGGTTGGCATTTGTAGGTGTAGTAGTACATGTTGTCCATGCCTGATTTAGTCCTAGGTTTATAATTTTCTCATGTTGTGACAGTTATCCTGTACAGCAGTATAGTCTTAACCCACAGATTTTTAGGCTTTCCTAAATGATCGCAAACTGGGGGAAAGAAAAGCATTGAAATCTAGCAACATATGAATGATTGTGTATTTGTGAACAAAATGACTTGGCCAACAAGTATATCATAAGTCACTTTTGCTAAAATGATCCTTCCAACCTTGCAAATCACACAAGTTCTGCATGTCTCCGGGTCACTAACAGCATACAAGTGAAACTGCAATGTTGGGACTGCTGATAAAGGGACAAATAACACTTTAATTAACTGAGAATACTTAATATGTTGCCCTGCCTATGTTGCAACTGAGAGGCAAGCTGTAAACACCTATTAAAACAGCACTATTATGTCCTACGATGAAAGTTCTCCTGTCTGTCACCTTTTAAATATTTAAATCTCAGAATCTTTAAAAGCTGTTTCCGCTGCTTTTACTCTTTGGATGTAAACAGATTTGTTAAATATTTTATTTCTAACCCACCCACGAAGCTACATTCATTTACATAACTTAATGAAGGCTGCATTATTCATTGAACTTCTCATATAACATTTTTCGTAAGACATTATTAAACAAGTGAAACAAGCCAGTCTAGTAATGAGTCTTCTCTAAACTTGCTGCCAGTTACATTTCCTTTCTCCTAATCTATCACTCTAATGGTTGCAACTAATAAACTTTTTGAATTTTTGCTGCTAATCTGTATATGTTTTGCATTGCATGCTGGATGTATAACTTGACAGAGAATTTACAATACAAACCACCTGGCAAACAAAACTACCTCAATTAACAAATGCTATCCAAACCCACCCCACTCTTTTTTTGTTATAATAGAGGACAACTACATATAACATAGTACCTTTAAGCCATAAATAAATTCACAAATTTGAGCTTGGAACATACCAGCAGTATATCTCAAACGCAAGATTTGTGTCCTCATTTTAAAATTTCTAAATCTTTGCCAAAAGCCAGTAGATTGAAGTTTGGCTTATGCAAATGTCCTGCATAGCCTTGTAAAAGATCCAGTAGTCTTGCATACAGTCCTGTTAAATGGTTCTAGGAAAGATGATATGCAATAATTTTCAGGTAAAGAAATTCAGCAATGGGTTGCTTACACATGGGCTGTTTAATCTGTGCTTAAGACTATGTCAAAAGTAGTTGGATTTTCAGGGAGTCTAAGCAGTGCAGCTCCCTTTGAGATAGATAACAAATTTTCAGAATTCATATCTCATAAAATCAATTCCAATGATTAAAAAAAAAGAAATAGAGTTGGATTCAGGGTTCTAATTTTATGCACATTAGTTTTTAAAAGACGGGCATATTATTTTATCAGCATCCACCCTGAAAACCTCAGCAGATGTGTAGAATTAACAAAACAGTGTTCTGTTCTCAAAGATGGCTAGATGCAGATTTGTAAAAACATTTTTAAAAACTTCCTATAGCACTTAGGAAAGCACAACTTGAAAGTCAAAGATTAAGTCTTTTACATATTATTAAGTATTTTTCTTGATACCTCTCCAAAGGTTATTCTAAACCATTGAACAGAATAAAATAAGAAAACATACAATAGACTGAAATGGAGTAGAAAAAAGGAAAACCTTTTCGTCAGCCTCTTATCTTGCAAGGTCCAGGAAAAGACTCCTGTAATGAAAGCAAAAAAATAAAATAAAATGTCAGAAAAGTAAGTTCAAAACCTTAAGCATACAAGACTTCAAATTATATTGTCTCTTGAGTGCGTCTATGAACCAAAACAAAAGAAAACCTTTCCCAGTTCAACTGCTGAAAGCAACATATCTTTGTTTCACAAGGACAAAATAAATAAACCTGATCAAGTTATTTTTATCATTTCCAATGAGTTGTCAGCATTTTTTTCCTTAGTCATATAACCACTACCAAAATTCACTTTTGCCTCTTTTGACCTTATCTGGAAATATTCTTACCTTTCAAGCAACTATTGATTTATCAAGTAGTATTGCTCAATGTCAATTTACATCAGTGTAATTCTTAAATGTCCTTTTCATTAAAGAATAGATACAACTGTGTGGTGTTGAGAACACCACATTTAGCACTGAATAGATAGTTCAGAAATTCTAAGCTCCAGAGATGCTGCTGGCTGGCAGGAGCTGTTACTCACATGGTTTTAGGAGAAGTGTGGGTTCTATTAACTCACCCTCAGGGAAGAACCAGCATGCTACATATAAATCATGGCTTTTTACTCCAGGACCAAAGCATGGCACCTTCTAAATTGTGTGTGATTTTTCAAAGAGAGACTTGGTCAAATATTTTTCTTTTAAATAACAGGTTAACCAAGAGGAGGAATATGAAATGCCCTGCCTCCTGTCTCGGTGCAGCACCCCAGCACAAACTATGCTCATGTGGGGAGCTGGAATGAGGACCTGGTCTGCCCAGAAAGCAATTAGGTTTTTGCTAGGTAATTTTTCAACAAAATCAGCTCCTGGATCCAGCATAACAAGACAAGTGGGGGCTCGGGGTGCAGCAGACAGGCAGGACCCAAACAGCAGCCACAGTCTCAGCATGTGCCCACCCCAGCATCTGCTGAGCAGGCAAAGCTACACTTATAGCAGAGCTCACCTGAAACTGGTCTGCAGCCAGCATCCAAGCTGTCAAAATACAGCTGCATACAGGAGATTAGCAGGGGTTGTAAAACCTGCTCAAGAAGTTGGGCAAATATTTTAGCAATTAACCCACACTGAGCTCCATTTTACTGTAGCTGGGCTGCTACCATTTCTCGAGATAGCTTGTTTAAAGCTAGCTCCAGGATGCCTAAATTGCACAGCAGTGACAGACCGCTTAGCTACAGAGATAAATTATTACAGGGGCAGTACCTAACATAGGTTATGTTGTCATGATTTACAATAGCTGAGGATGTGCCCCCAGATGTCCAGACAAAATTAAATTAAGTATATGATTTTTTTCTTCTTCGAACATAAAAGCCACGCAAACTTGACTCAAAACCAAAAATGAAAGACTTGCATGTATGACCTTAGACTTACACTGTGAAAGTGTTTGTATTCTCCAGACAGCACTTAGGTTCCCATTCTTAATAAAACTAAAATATAAACTAAAATAATATGAAGACCATGCAAAACGTTCCCACATATAAAAGACTTTAATTAAAACCAAAAAAATATTTAAAGAGTATCAATATTTATTTGGATTTGGAGAATGTTTTGATGCTACAGAAGAAAATGTTGGTAAAGAATACCAAGACAAGAGTCCTGCTGTTCTCCAGACTCCAGATCACTTCCAAATCAGGATCAAGGTTTGCAATTTTCCACTACTATATTGGTAATAAAGGGGTCTTAAACTGAGGTTATTCATCAAGTCCCTGAGAAACATAATGGCACAAGAAGTTTGCACAGGAAAAAATATTTACGATTTTAAACATTGCCAATAAGACTCAGGTGCAATCTAAAAAGAATATATTTTGTATTTTAGGGCTAAAAAAAATTGAATATGAAAAATTCTTGATGGTTATGCTCATATGCAGGTTGTATCTAAGGCCATATGTTAGAAGCTTCCATGTTTAAAATGCTAGCTGGAAACATATCAAATGCGTTATAGAAACACCCCTTAAAAGAAAAAATTCCAAACCTCATAGATGCTATTAAGCACCTGCAGCTATTTTGGGCAACTTAACTCTGTCCTGAATTTTGATCTTGGGAGAACATAATAAAAAAGTGACTGTTTTTCAGAAGCAAACAAAAAATTTAATGATTCTATATGGTGCTACAAGTGTTCATGACACTGAATTACATTGGTTTACTTTGTAGATGTTTATAGAGCCAGCCCATGTTGTTTGACTTTTGAGGGAAGACTAATAGGTGTAGTAAGAGGGGGTGGCCACAAAACCCCTCATGGTTAAGCCAAAATAGGGGTCATGCCTAGGGCATTTTATCTGCCCTGCTTACACACCCCTGGGGAATTGCATCTCAACAGTTGGTTCTCTGTTAATCAATTCACATTAGTGCCTGCCTTTTAGTTTTCACTTTGCTGAATTCCAGGAAAGAAGTTCTTAAAACAAATGCATGCTCTATCTCTGACCTAGCCAGAGCTGTTGCATTTCAAGGAGAAATAAGCAGATTTTATTTGCTCTACCAGCTGATAAGGGACACCTTCGTAAGAAAAGATTCATAGCCAGCAGGCTCAACACAGAACAAGATTCAGTGGTCTGTTTACACAGGTCAGAAGTAATATGGGAGGAGAGGACATTTATGGAACTTCTTTCCTCAGTCAGCACCACAGAAAGATTTATGTGATATTATTTTGCTTTCCTTTTCTTTCTTATTTACTGTGGCTCAAATGATGTGCTTGATAAGGAGACCTGTAGCACTTGCAATCACTCCATGCAGTTTTCAGCAAGCATCTGGTTTTGCACTGTTCTTGCACTTACAAGATAAAACTTATAACAATTAACTACTCATAAGCAACCATGCATGAAAGAGAGTTATGAACATAAAAATAGCAAATACCTCGTTCACAAAAGCAGATCTGACCTTACATCCAAACCCTAGAGCTACATCCATTAAGTTACTCTCTAGAATAGACACAGATCTTCATACAGAGGATCATCAAAAATAAACTTTATTATCAAACTTAAAATTCACACATTAAACATAGGATCTAGACACAAATAATACTGAAAACATTCTCAAACAATAACCATTTCAGGTAATTTGGATGAGTAGCTAGTTACCATTGATTTGAATGCTTTTCAAATATTTCTTAATACATACACCATCCTGAAATGTCTTCAAATGCTTAGCTGGCCAGCTCTCAATGATGTTTTTAAATAGGGGAAAACTTATTTCTATAGAAATAACATTATCTAATTATGAATCAGAGACCCATAATTGTAGTGCTTGAGGGAAAAAATATCATAGCCTCTTGAAATATTTCGAAGACATAAATAGCTATTGTACATTTACAAGTTTTAAATATTTAAAGGCCTTTGTTACTATAAAAAGTTACTATGTACATATTAAATGCTATACAGAAATCCAGTTGGAGGTGAGTGTTGAGCTCTCAGATTTGGCCGCTGAAACCTATGAATTTGGTAGGCAGATTGTCCACAGGGTACACTATGGGGCCCGTTTTCATTGTAGGAGGTCCATTCAGCAGCTGCCAGTCACAGCTCCGAGCCAACTCCACTGTAAATATTTTTAGAAGGACTTTTGCAAACTCTTTGCCCACGCAGCTCCTCAAGCCCCCACCAAAAGGAATGAAACTGAACCTAGAGGAATCCTCTGGAGATGGAGACATGAAGCGATCTGGGTTAAATTCTTCCTTGTTGGTAAAGAGATCTGCCACATCATGTGTATCACAGATACTGTAAATAACATTCCAACCTTTAGGGATCTGGTAACCCTATAAAAAGAAGAGAAAGGAGACGTGGAGCACCTTGCTATGTTAAGTAATGTGAAGTGACAGCACAGGACACATCAGTGCACCCCACCTCCCCTCCTGGCTTCCTGCAGGTCACTCTAAGGCAGACAGGCTATGTGAACCCACAAAACTTTGCAGCTGCTCTGAGGAGCTGTGCCCAAGCCTTGCTTACATTTAGCTCAAGGGTCTTGAGTGCAATTCGAAATCCTCCAGGAACAGGCGGGCTCAGCCTGAGGGTCTCTTTGATGACACAACCTGTGTACTTCAGCTGCTCCAAGACCTCCATGTCCAGCTGCTTCTCTTGGTTGGAACTGCACAGTAACCCCTAGAAAGGAAGATGGCAGCATGACACTCGTGATCCTGACACTGCAAAGCAGCTGCTCCTCAGCAAGCAGTATTTTCCTGGCGCTCCTAAAAGTAGGGCACCACCTGGGTCAAATGGAGCCCTGTCTCGGATACCTGTCTTGGAGGTACCTTCCTCCCACTGCCCCGTCCTGTGAAATGCCTCTGGGGAAGACACACACCTTCACCTGAAGTTCTTTCCTCACTTTCTGCAGGACTTCGTGGTGGAGGCCTAGGAAGGCGATAAGCGACGTGGCAGCACTAGCAGTGGTCTCATGGCCCCCAAACAGCAGCTCCGTGGCAGACTCCTTCAGCTCCTTACACAAAGGATAGAAGAGGAATAAACCAGGCCTTGAACACAGTATCTCTGCCAGGCCCACTCTACCACTGCCATGCTGTACATCGTTCCCAAACTGGAACAGACACCCAGGGGCCAGGATGGGGCAGGTCAGTGGTGCTTATACTCCCTGTGGACATGTCCCCACATCCAACAGCCTGACTGCAGCCTCTGCACCCTAGTGCTCAACACAAGCTGGTTTATTTCATGGGGAGAGGGAGCACCTCCTGCTCTCCTTTAGTCCCCACAAGATAAGCGTGATGCTCTCAGAGGGCCTGAGGGAAAGAGATTAATCCAGTCCTGGGGAACCTTACCTGCATGTTGAGCTGCTCTCCGTTACCCTGGGTGTGTTCCATCAGCAACTGCAGCGCATCCTTGTAGCCACCCTCAGGCTCCTTGCGGGCCATCTTGGCACGGATGTTCTCCTCAATCTTGGCATGGATGATGTTGCGTGCCCGCAAGCCCTGACCAAGCAGGAGGGAGAGCAGCATGGGTCTTAGGCTGTACTGCCATCCCTCCCCCGCGATTCCCCCGCTCCCTGGCCATAGGGACACCTCTTTCCTCCTGGCCCACCATGAGCCTTTACCCGGTAGAGCCCGCTGAACGGCACGTCGATGGGTAGGGAGAAGAGGTTGCGGATCATCTCCTCGAAGGCCTCGACCAGCTGCTGCTCGCCGTCGGGGCTGGCCTGGCGGGGCTGAAAGCCCAGCAGGATTCTCATGGCAATGCGAAACATGAGGCGCTTCACCTCGGGGTACACGAGCAGGCAGGGCCCGGCGGCGCCCAGCCACCGCGCCAGGCAGGCGCTCACCTCCTCCTGGATGACGGGCACGTAGTGCTGCAGGGCGTCCCGGGAGAAGGCACGCATGATCACCTGCCCGAGGGGACGAGGAGGAACGGGACAGAAGCTCAGCCGCCGCGCCCGGGGCGACCGCGCCCGCTCCCCGCCCGCCGTCGGGCCGTACCTTTTTGCGGTGCTTGTGCTGCCCGTTGTGGAGGTTGGAGAGGCAGCCCGAGCCCAGGATGGTCCGCACCGAGGCGGGCCACTGCACGGAGACGAGCCGGTGCTCGCCCAGCAGGATGTGCCGCACGTTCTCGGCGCCCATCACCCGCACCGTGGGCCGCCCGAAGAGGTGAGTCTTGTAGATGAAGCCGTATTTCCTGCGTTTCATCTGCAGGAACTTCCGCCTCTAGACAGGGGATGAGAGGTGGGAAACGATAAAATGAATTTTAGAAAGGATAAGAGGAAGAGGCAGGGAGAGCAGCTCTTTCCCACCTGGGCACAGGAGCCTGTCAAAGTTGCCGCTCATCTCCCTCCCCTGCAGCCAGAGGAGCAGCCGGGGCGCTTCTCCGCTCCCCGCGCCATCGCCTCGCCTTACCTGCAGCACCAGCTGCAGCGTCTCCCCGAAGAAGGGGAGCCCCATGGTGCCCGGGGGCAGCGGGAGCGGGCAGCTGGGGTCGCGGCTTCTCACGCAGTACAGGTCCCAGAGCTTGACGGCAGCCAGAAAAAGTAGCAGGGGCAGCAGGAAGGTGCATAGGGCGCTGGCTACTAGGGCAGAGAAGCCCATGACTGGGGAGCGACTCCCGCCCGGCCCCCCGGGAGCTCTGAGTGCGCGGGCTGGGCTCGTCGCGGGCCGCCTTTTATACCCTTCCCAGGTTGCTGCCCACCCCTACCTTGGTCCGATAAATTAGTTCACCCAAAGTTCATCTTTAATTGCGGATTGCAGCCTGGCTCCTCCCCCCGAAATCTTTAACTATTTGCTTTGCGTAGTGCATCTTACCCGCCGCAGACTGCTGCCGGCGAAGGAAAGGTGCTGTCGGGGGCGGCGGCGGCGGCTCCGGGCTCGCTGACCCTGCACCGCGCTCGGCGAGTGGGCTGCGGAGCATCGCAGACAGCTGACGGCAGTGGTCGGCTGCCACTGATTCCTCCTCGGATTTATCGCCGATGCTCGTTAGAGACCAGCGGTTGCACCCAGAAATTCCGGCACTCGGCTGCCCGGAGACACCTACCCCGGGTCGCTACCGCCCGGTGCCGATGCGCTCTGCGGAGCTCCTTCGCCCGCCCACCGCCGTCGTCGGCTGGGAACGGCCAGGTAGCGGCCGGACCCGGGAGACGCCGGGCCGGGACCGTGGGGCGGCCGGAGCGGACGGTCTCCCGGACTGGGGCAGCCCGAAAACCCCCTGAGCACAGCCGCAGCTGTGCCGGCACATCGGCGGAGGAGCCTCCGCTGTCCCCTGGTTCACCTCGAAAGGCACGGCTTGTATTTCTGCCGGCCGCAGAGGAAGGAGCCGCCGGCAGCAGTCCGTCTCAGCCTCCCGATGCAGGTTCAAGCGCGGGTCACCGAGGGAAAAGGAGGTGAGCGCGGAAAGGAAACACCAAACCCGCCGTGCCCAACTCCTCTCCCCGGGATCCACTGCCCACCCTCGCCTGAGGCTCTCCGGCATCCCGTCGGGGCTGCCGCGGCCGGGAAGAGGCGCTTGGCACAGCCAGAGGCACAGCCGGGCATCCCGCCTTCAGCCGCGGTGCAGAGGGGCTCCGCGCTGGCGGGCGGGCACTGGCGCTGCTCTCCGGGCAGGAGGAGCGCGGCGGGAGCGGGGCAGCGGGAGGGCTGCGCTGGCTGAGGCTGCTGCTGCTGGGTGCCGGCGCAGGAGCCGCGGGCCGCTGGGGAACGGGTGCCCGGCGCGGACCGCGGCTGCGGGGCCGCGGAGCTCTCCGCCGGCTACGGCTGCTGCCAATACACCTTGGTTTTTTCTTTACTGTTTTTATCTCTTCCGTCCCTGTTACTTTTGCTTTCTTGTTCGCAGACAAGCTCAATAAACGCTGTAAGTTTTGTGTGTGTCTGTGTAGGGGAGCGGGAGATGTCACTTTTAATTATTATTTTTCTAACAATCAACTCATCACACCAGACCCGCCCTCCTCTTCCGATGCCTTGCGGGAGCGGGGCTGCCCCCCTCCGCAGCCCCTTGCCCAGGAGGGTACCCCCCGGAGGGTACTCCCCCGGCCCCGGGCGCGGTAGCCCCTCGGGGTTCGCCGCGGGCCCGGCCGGCTCCGCGGGGCCCGGC